>JAJLVG010000371.1:0-20958 GCA_030564585.1 Martiniozyma abietophila
ATCTAATGGAAGTTTATCAGGAATTGGTAAAATATGATCTTCACCATAAACAACATATTGACCAAATGCACCATGATCTGTACCTAAACCAATAAAACTTAAAAATTTACAACAATTTGGTTTATCAGATTCACATGCAGCACAAAGACCTAAATCTTGTGAAATTCCATCAGAATATCTATATCTATCAGAACAATGAGATGTTGCTTCAACAACAACACGATCACCAATTTTAACTTTTGTAACATTATTACCAATTTCATGAACAATACCAGAAAATTCATGACCTGGACAAAGTGGTAATTCTTTACCAGAAATTAAACTTTTTGTACCAGGAGTTGGAAAGAAGATTGGTCCATCTAAAAATTCATGTAAATCTGTTCCACAAATACCACAATAAGCAACTTTAATTTTAACATCATTACCATTTTTAATTTGTGGTTCAGGAATATCATTTGAATACCTTAATTGTTCTCTACCGTAATAAAGAAGACCTTTCATATTTATATTATTATATAGTAAATGTAATGAATATAAACAGTTAAAAGATAATAAAATGAAATTGAAAATGAAAATTTCAATTTATATTAAATTTTTAGTGTTTCTGCCATTCCACTCTCCACCACCTGATTACATCGATGATCTCTCTCCTCCCTCATTTTCTCTTCTCTCCCGATTAAAATTTTAATTTAACCGCTCCAATTTTTATTTAAGAGAAATTTTACTACTTGTAGAGACACGTGACATAGTATAGAGGCTCATTGGATCATATCATTTGACACATGACAAAAAAGAGTAACAGCTTATAGTTCACATATAATGACAATAGATATATCAAGTAAAAAATAATAGTTTTAATTTGAATTAGAGACAAATTAAAAAAAGAAAGTAACTTGAATTTGAAAAATAAAAATTATATTCAAACAATGTTAAAATTAATTGAAATAAAAGGTTTTTTAAAGCATTTAAAATGATAGTGTGTTCAGTAAAGAGAACTGCTATAATTTGTAACTGTTACTTTAAATTAAGTTATGTTATAATTACCATGGTGTCACGTGTATTATGCCATTCGTGCGTCTCGTACACGCGTGCACTGGTAAAGAAAATACATCGCGACACCAAATTTGGTCGCACTACGTAACACGTGTTGATTTTATCTCTAAATATTTTTCACTTCTGTTCGATTCCCACACCCGCACACAAAATTTACATTAAAAATTAAAACTGCTGCGCTGCAACAGCAAAAATTTAAATTTTAAGAAGAACGAAAAAGCTCTTTTCTTTGTCTCTCCGTCTTTCTAATTTATTATTATGTAAAAAAAAAAATAAAAATTAAAACGTGTTGGTTGGTTTCATTGTTTCTCTCTATTTACCTAAACATTATTAGATACAACAGCATTACTTATATACTCCACAATACATAATTAATTTAGGAGTTTAGTTTTAGTTTTAATTTTAGTTTTTAATTTTAATTTTAATTTTAATTTTATACTTTTACTTTTTATCTCCCCCTCCTGTTCTGCTGTGTTTATTCTTTTCTTTTTTTCTTTTCTTGTTTTATTCTTTTTATTATTAATATATTTTTTCTTATTCCCTTTTGTTTCTTTTTAATGATATGATTGAAGATACTAAACAATTAATTAAAGATTCAATTAATAAATTGACACCAACAAAGAAAATTATTCCTTCTTTATCAAATTCTTCTTTATCATCATCATCAATTTCACCATCAAATTCATTAAAATCTTTATCATCATTAAAATCAATTGATGATTCAAAAAATCATTTACATTCAAAAACAAATTTAGCTGGTAGAAAAGCTGCAAAATCATTAAGAATTTTTAGAAATTCTTTAAATGAAAATGATACTTCTTCATCATCACCTTCTTTAATTAAAGATTTAAATTCATCAGAAAAAAATTTATCATTTAGAATTGATTTCCCAGTAACTTTATTTAATTCAAATAAAAATATTATTTCAAAAAATGAAAATATTATTACTAATTATAATAATAATAATAGTGATGATGATAATAATGATGATTCTTTACCTTTATTAAAACCAATTTCTTCAGCAATTTATTTCCCACATACTCCAGCAAATGATTCAAAATTAAAAGATTTAATACCAAAACATTTAACTGCAACTGCAGAATATGATCATAATGAATCATCATCTTCATCAAATAATGTTTTAAATGAAATTGAAGATTTAGTTTTTAATAATGATAATAATATTAACATCATCAATAATAATAATAATAATAATAATAATAATAATGATTCTAATCAATTAAATTCTAAAATTTCAACTTTATCATCACCAAATCTTACTTTTATTGAAAATAAAATAAATAACATTAATAATAATGATAAAGATAATGATGATGATTTTAATACAATTAATAATCTTTCAAATGAAGAAATTATTAATAAAGATAATAATATAAATGATCCTAATGATATTGAATATCCACTTGCTGTTGAACTTCAACCATTCAAAAATAAAGTTGGTGGTCATACTGCAATATTTAAATTTAGTCATCGTGCAGTTTGTAAAGCTTTAGTTAATAGAGAAAATCTTTGGTATGAAAATATTGAATTAACTCATCCTGAATTACTTAAATTCATGCCAAAATACATTGGTGTTTTAAATGTTAGATATAGTGCAATAATGAATGAAAATGATGAAATTAATATTGATGATAATAATCCAATAATTTTAAATAATATTCAATCAAATGATATTAATAATATTATTAATTCTTCAATAACAACAAATAATAAATTTATTAATAATGATAAAATTAATTCAATTCATTCAACTAAATCAAATCCTGAATTATCAAAATTATCATCCTTTTCAAATTCAATTGAAACTTCTTTAATACCTTCACCTTTACCTTCACTTTCAAATATCAATCCTGTATCATCAATTGTTCAACAAACAACAAAATTAAGACATACAGATTCAATGAGTTCACTTTCATTTCCTGAAGTTACATTAGAAGATAATCCACATATGGTCCCATCAAACTTTTGGCCAAGATTTAATAGTAACGTTCAATTATCATCATCATCATTAATTGGTGATAAATCTTTAAATGAATTAAAATCATTTAAAGAAACAAATTTGAGTATTCCTGGTTCAACATCTGTTAATACAAAACTTAAAGATTTAGTATTATCTGAAGTATTTGCACCAATTAGAGAATATAAAGAACGTAAAACAAGAATTCAAAAATATGGTTATTCAAATAAAGAACAGGAAAAGAATAATCAAATTTTAATACCAAATAATAAATCTAGATTTCATAGATATTCAACAAATTCAATAATGAAAAATGAATCAAGATCAAATAGTAATCAAACTATTGGACCAAGTTCAATTAAAAGTGAAGATGTTCAATTCCATCAAAAAATGAAAAATGATAGTAAATTAAATGATGATGATGATCATAATAATAATAATTATTATAATAACGATGATGAAATTCAATTTCCTGATCGTGAAAGTTTAGTTAAATCTTTGAAAAGTACTATTTCAAAAATTGATGATAATAATGATTATAATAATGAAGTTTTTGAAATGGATGATGATATTATGAATGATAATAACAATTACAATAAAGAAGAAAATGATGAAGGATCAATAATAGAAATTGTTAAAAAAGATAAAAAAATTAATAATTTAAATCAACCATTACAATCAAAGGAAAATGAAGATGATGATAATCATCAAAATTTAAGGAAACATACAAAATTTGAAAGATTTATTTTATTAGAGGATTTAACAAGTGGTATGAAATATCCATGTGTATTAGATTTAAAGATGGGTACACGACAATATGGTATTGAAGCGAAACCAAGTAAACAAAAGTCTCAAAGGAAGAAATGTTATGAAACAACATCAAGAGAATTAGGTACAAGAATTTGTGGAATGCAAGTTTGGGATAAAAGAATGAAATCTTTTATTAATTGTGATAAATATTTTGGTCGTCGAATAAAAATTGGAGATGAATTTGTTAGATCTTTATCAAGATTTTTATATGATGGAGAAACATTATTTTCAATTGTTAAACATTTACCAAATTTAATTGAAAATTTAATTGAATTAGTTAAAACTTTTGAAGATTTAAAAGATTATAGACTTTATGGATCATCAGTTTTACTGATGTATGATTCGGATTCAGATTCAAAAATTAAAGATAAATCTACATTAATTTTAAGATTAATTGATTTTGCACAATGTGTAATTGCAAATGAATTCCTTGAAACAACAACAATACCACCATTTCATAAAAATTCTCCTGATAAAGGATATATTCGTGGTTTGAAAAGTTTAATATTTTATTTTAAATTAATGTTTAAAACTTTTACAACTTATAATTATGAAAGTTATTCAAATGCATGGGATATTATAAATTCCAATAAAGATTCAATATTATCAAATAATTGTGAATGGTTAGATAAATTTAGTGATGATACTATTCAATGTCCATTTAACTTTAATAAATTTCCAAATTTTGTGGATACTGAATATGAAGACGTTTCTGAATGAATGAAAATAAACTTATTACAATGAAAACTTTGTGTACATATGTAAACGTGTTTAATACAAATTTTTTCTTTAAAGTATACAGATATAAAGAGTTTGGGTACCATGATGTTTGGATCACTGTAGTGTTAAATACCAGTAATTTTGAGACGTACTGGATTAACTGAACGTAAAAGATCCCTTTTTAATCTCCCAAAAACATTATAATAAGATTACCAAGCCAGATTGATATATTAAGACTGGAATCAGTATTGTTCGTTTGGTTTCATTTATTTATTTATCTATTTGAACTGCTTAATTGTAAGAAATTTTTAAAACTTTTCAATGACCGGGAACAGCCGTCTTTCCTAATTTGGAAATTTGACCCGGTAATTTTCAATTTCTATTCTTTTCACATTTTTCTTATCTTTTACAAACTAGAAAGAGCAAGTTATAAAAGAGATTTTAAATAAGAGGAATTGATTCAATTCATGAATATTAAATAGTTAGCAAAATATATTTGTAAATCACAAAAAAAAAGGTGGAAAAAAAGGTAATGGAAGTAATGTTAGAAATAGCAACTTCAATTTTAGTTTTGAGTGGTCTCGTATCAGCTACAATTACTGCAGATTCATTTAATGGTGCCGATTATTCTTGTATTGGTACGTTTATTTTTGGTCGTCATAATGATAGAGTTTATAAACCAGCTAATTATTTAACTACTTTAGGTGCAACTGAACAATTTGAAAGTGGTGGATTTTTTAGAGAAAGATATTTTGGTTTATCAGATACTAATTCAACCGTTAAAAGTGATTTTAAAATAAGTGGATTAAATGATGAAGGATTTTATGTTTTTGGTGAAACTTATGCTCAATGTCCTGCTTCAACTGTAATTGAATATTCTCAACTATCTTTCTTACAAGGGTTATACCCACCAATGAAAGAAGATAGTAAAGATACTGAATTAATTGATTCTACAGATTCTGAATTAGCAAATGGTACAATTGTTTCTAATCCTTTAAATGGTTATCAATATGTTTTCATGGATACACAACAAGAAACTTCTGATGATTACTTTTGGATTAAAGGTGATGTCAATTGTCCAGCAAGTGATTCAGCAATATTAAAAGTTGAAGAATCTGATGATTTTAAAAAATTAAATGAATCAACACTTTCATTCTTTCAATCATTAAATAAAATCTTACCAAAAAAGAAATTCCCAACTTGGAAATTAAATTTCGAAAATTCAATGAATATTTATGATTTTATGTATGTTAATCAAATTCATGATCCTGAATATGTGAATATTTTAAATGATTCAATTGTTACTGAAGTTAAAATGTATGCAGATAAATATCAATATATGATTTCAGTTGATTCGAATTATACTGATGTTTCAATTGGTGGTCAATCAATCCTTGGTGCAGTTTATGAATATTTGAATACAACAATTTATGAAGGTTCACCATATATTAATTATTTTACAGGTTCATTCAATACGATGTATCAAATTAATGGTTTACTTGGACTTGATGATATAGATGATTCATTTAAAACAATGCCAGATTATGGTTGTGTATACGTTTTTGAAGTTTTAAAAAATAATAAAAATAATGATACATCAATTTTATTTTCTTTTAAAAATGGTACGAAATCAGATGATTCATTAAAAGCTTATCCAATTTTTAATTATACATCTACTTTAATACCATGGAATGAATTTTCTAAAAAAATAAATGATACTAGTATTAATTCTTTAGAAAATTGGTGTAATCAATGTGGATCAACTATTGATCAATGTATTCAATATACTTCAACTTATAATGATGCCGTTACCATTGAATCAAATGGTATTGATCTTGAGAGTTTATCAAATAAAGGTAGTGATGTTCATTTAAATAATCTCAGTAATGCTGCTGCTGGTGGAATTGGTGCAGGTGTTACTATTGGTGTTGTTTTAATTCTTGGACTTATTGGTTATTTATTATTTAAAATGATTTCAAAAAAGAAGTCAAAAAATACATCTTCCATTGATACTTATAATAATAGTGATGATAATGATGGTAATAATGAAATTTTGTTAGCAAATCAAGGAACTAGAAACTTAGCAGGTGGTAATGCAAATGATAATCAATCACATTCATTTGAAGATATTGAATCCGGTGTTCATGAAAGTTTACAATCGAAAGAGGCTAGTACTGGCGAGCATGAACACAAGTATGAACATGGATCAACAGTGGGTTCTACAAATGATAATATCAACCATTTAGATAATATTGTTTAATTTAAGATGTTTTTATAATAATTAATATCTTGTCTTATTGTTTTTTACATAATTAATTTTAAAAAGTAAATAAAAGAAGAAAATCAAAACGTTATATAAGTGTTCATTGTACAAATAAAAGATAAATAAAACTAAAATAAAAAGAAGGGGGGGAGGGGGACTAAAAAACACAAACAGAGACAAAAAAATAAACACAGAGAGAAAGTAAATACAAATGAAACAAAACAATAAACAGAGAATCAACAAGAAAAAAAAGAAATTTTCAACACTCAGGTGAAGATATACAGAAACCAACAAGTAATGATCGTATCAAATAAATAAGAACAGAACAATAACTACTAATTTATTGTCTACTCATTCGTCTAATCATCATATTTTTATAATCATTTTGATTATTTAAAAAATTAGGATTTGAATTTAAAGCAGAATTTTCAAGTTCATTATTAACATTTGGTAACTGAATTTGTTGAACAACTTGTTGATTAGACTGAATATTAGTTTGTTGTTGAGCTTGAACTTGTTGTAACTGTTGTAATGCCAGATCATTAGATTGTTGAGAAAAAAAATTATTTTGATACTGTTGCATTGTTCTTAAATGATCTTGAGAAAGTTGTGGCTGCTGCTGCTGTTGTTGTTGTTGTTGTTGTTGTTGTTTAGTATGTGATTGGTTGTTAAACGATTGATTGAACAATTGAGTTGAAGATAAATTCGGTTGTTGCTGAGCAGCAGACTGCTGAGCTTGTTGTAACTGTTGAAAGAAAGGGGGCATTGATTGCTGAGCAGATTGAGTGAATTGATTTGCAAAAGAATCATTATTTTGTTGATTCAATAAGATTTTATTGCGTTGGTCATACTGTTGAAGTTCATCGATTGGGTTAGAGTTTCTTGAACGATTAAAATAAATATCAGGTGAAATAGGTAAAGAAGATTGAGTTTGAGATTGGGATTGCTGAGCCTGAGATTGAGATTTCTGAGCTTGATGTAATTGTTGAGAGTGTGAAAGTTGTTGGTGATGTAGTTGTTGAAACTGTTGTGGTTGTTGTTGATGTGATTGAGATTGAGATTGAGATTGAGATTGAGATTGAGATTGTTGATGTTGTTGTTGAGGAATAACATTTTGTTTCATAAACATTGAAAAATTTCTAATATGCCAATCATCTGAAGAATTTTGTTGCTGTTGAGAAGATTGTTGCTGTTGTTGTAATTGTTGTTGAGGTTGCTGTAATTGTTGTTGAGGTTGTTGTAATGATTGAATTCGATTAAAATTAGCAACAGCTCTTGCAGCATCATTATAATAAATATTATTAGGAATTTTATTTGAATCATTATTATCATAAGAAGGTTTAATTGAATCAATATCAGGTAATTTTGGAAGTGAAATTGAATTAGAAGAAGAAGAAGAAATTGGAAGATGATTTGGAGATGATTGAATTGTAGGTTCTTTATGAGGTAAAGTTTTAATTTCAATTTTAGGAGTAAGGACAGGATCAGAAGGTAATTCACCTTTCATTATAGCTTCGATTTCTGCTTTATCTTTTGCTTCTTGATCAGCTTTTTCTCTTCTAAGATGAGATTCAATTTCTGATTTTTCTTCAGGAGATAATTTTTCTAATTTTTTCCAATGACCTTTTTCATGTCTCTTTCTATCCGAATTTCTAGCAAATCCTTTACCACAAAGTGAACATTTATGTGGTTTTGTTGATAAATGAACTCTTGAATGAGAATCATGATTATATTTTTTATCAAAAATTTTACCACAATGAATACAAGTAAAAGTTTTAACAATATCTGCAGTCTTTTTAATTTTTTTTCTTGATTTTTGATTTGAGATAGAACTAAAAGAATTTGAATGAATATCACTACTATTACCATTATTCCTCATTAATTGATTATTTGGATGATTATTTGGATTATAATTTGGATCATTTAAACTATTATATAAATCTTCATCATTATCACCATCATCATCAATTTCATCATTAATATTAAGATTTGAATTTAAAAGTACTGAAGAAGAATTATCAATTTGATTATGATTTTGATTTTGATTTTGAATACTATTATTAATATTTTGAATTTTTAATAATTTTTGAATTTTTGGTTTCCTTCCTCTCTTTTTACCATTTAAAGAACGATTTTGTTGAGATTGTTGTTGAGATTGTTGATGTTGTTCGATTTGAAAAGAAATTGAAGGAGAAGATTTTTTTAATGTTGCCTTTCTTCTAGTTCTAATTTTCCTTGCTAAATAAGCTGGACCATTATGAGAATTTAATAAATTTGAAATTTGAGTATTATTAATATGAGTTTGCTTTGGTGGTTCAAATCCTAATAATTTAACAAATTTTGAATCATTATCAATATTTGAAGGGAAAGTAGGATTATTAAAAGATAAAGATGGATGAGAAACAGAATTTGTAGTAGTATCAGTAGTTGTAGTTGCAGTTGTATTTGTAATTGCTGAAGAAGAAGAAGAAGAAGGAGGAGGAAGAGTAGGAAGAGGAATACCAATTGTAGAATTTATAGGAGAAGAATAAGAAATTATACCACCAACAGCTGAAGAAGAAGATCCTGGGATAGAACTAAAATTATCATTTGAATTTCCATTATTATAATTATTATTTGGTTGATGATCAGGATCTTTAAATTCTTCATAATGGGCTAAATCTTCAATATTAATATTTTTACGTTTCAATTCAGAAGCAATTTCACTATAAGAAACATCTTTATGTCTCTTCCAAGAAGAAACTGGTGTATTATCAGCAAATTCAATAAAAGAATTAACAGAATCAAATAATTTTAAGAATGAACCCCTTGTTGTTAACAGTTTCCGTCTAGCGTCGGCGATATCATAATAAATTCCCCAAGAGTTATGTCTTACAATAACATAAACAGGAGCCATTTTCGTTCACAAAAGAAGTTGTATGTCTTATTATATATTTGTTATAAAACCAGAATGATTACCAATGATAGTTAAAAAGAAAGACTTTATACAAGCAAGACGAAAAGTAAATGGATCGAATGTAAAGAGAAAGTAAAAAAGCGCTCAGTTTTTTCTAAACAATTTCCAATAAAAAATCGAAATTTTCGAAATTTAATTTTTTTTTTTTCTGTTTTTTTGCTGTTCGAAGAACACGACACCACGACACGTTAAATTGTTGTAAATACAACACATGATACAACAAAAAAGAATATGACACATATATTACGTAACAACCCAACGACACACCCGTACACACACATATTTAATTAATTAATAACGACAACATATCCTGTTGTAACTAACTTTTCTACATCTCTAAACCTCACAACAACTTCACGGTCTCTAGATAGTCGCACATGACCATATTCTGTAACAACATCACCACAATCAATTAAAGCTCGCACTCGAACATAAACTGGACTCAACCCAGTTGTTGATGAACCAGTTAAATCTATACCTAAAACATGTTCAACACTACCAATTAAATTTGAATATCTATCAATATAAATTCTTTCACCATTACTTAATTGATTTTCAATATTACTCTCTAAAGATATTCTATTCCAAACTGTTTCACTTAATAATCTTCTCCTTGATTCTCCATATGCTAATAAACATCTTTTATTCCTTTCATTACCTTGTTCACAAACAAATTTTGGTAATTCTTCTAATGTATTAATAACTTCTTCTTTTTCAATAAGTAATGTTAAATTATTATTACTTTCTTCCTTTTTTGAAATTAATTTTAATGAATCAATATCTGACCTTGTTAAATTATTTTGTTTTGTTATCATTGTTTCAATATAATTGATTTCTTCAATAACAGAATTTACTAAATCACCTTCCCATTCACCAACTTTTTCCATTGTTTCTGATCGTTTTGCCTTTTGAACTAACTTTAATGCAAGATCTCCTAACATAGTAATAATAATAATAAATAATATTCAAATCTTATTATTTTTTCATTCTATCTCAATATACTTATACTTGTTTTCAAAATTTAAAATCAAATAAAAATTAAATCACACACCATATATTTTACTCTTCTCAAAGACTCAAAAAAAAAATATACATATAAATTTTGCTGCTGCTGCTGCTGACGCGTCTTTTGCAAGAAAAAGACGCGTAAAGAAAAAAGGAAAGAAAGAAAGAAAGAAAAAAAGAAAGAAAAATTATACTTCGGTGCACCAACTATCTTTCAATAATGAAATATTTATTTTGCTTGCTTCAATAAAAGGAAGAAAATACTACTATTACACATCAATTATAAGTCAAATTGATAATTAGGGAAATAAATCATGAAAAGAACATATAAAAGACAACAATCTGCTAGCTCACAATTATCTTCAATTAGTTCTATTGGAAATTTAAGTGATAATGATGAAAATTCTCAATTTTCAACTCAAATTTATAATAATAATGATAATAATAATAATGATAATAATAATGATACTAATAATGAATTTGATATAAATAGAAATATTAAAAAGGCAAAAATTGTTAAAAATACTAAAATTAAATCTAATACAACAAAAGATATAACTGATAATAATAATTTCTTTGATGATATGTTTGATAAATTAGAGTCTAACTTTTCACCACCAAAACATATTAAGCATTTGAAAGCAAATGATTCTGAATTATCTAAAACAACATCTCCTTCATCATCATCTTTTTCTTCTCCTACAAAATCAGTAGATCTATTTAACGAAGATGAAATTAAAAAAACATTTAAATTATACAATGAAAGAATATCACAATTACTAAACAAATCAAAAAATAATTCTGCTAATAAGAATCAAAATCTCAATGAATAAATCATTAATCATATATAACTCATTCAAAAATGAAATTAAACGCAATCGTAATATCTTTTCCATAAGTTTAAAACTTCAAATATTAAATGTTTCTTTATTAAATAAGCAATTTAATTCATTTTTAAGATTGAAACTCAAATCAAATGATGATCCAAATTTTACCTCTCAGCTGTTTAAATTTTCGAAAGATTATTCTTCACATTTATTACATGTAGGATTACTTGATTGTTTTATCATAATTTTATTTTTTAATCACTTGATATTACCAATAGACACATTTGATGCTTCTAAATTGGATTGTGAATACTCTTTAGCATCTTTTAAAAAGTATGATTTATTGGAAATACTCACTAAAACATTAGATGAAATTTCATTACTTCAATCAATTTTCGATCAGGATTAAATAGATATAACAAAAATTAATAGTTGGGATTTTAAAAAGTTAAAAACTTTTTCGAAGGAAGTTCATTTACATATTTCAATTCTTCCAATTTTGTCAATTTGTGATTTAAGTTCTGATATTTTTAATAATAAATCTAAATCTTCATTTTTAAAATCTTTATTAGAAGAATTTGATCCTAATAGTTTCTATTTAATGATGTTTTGTGAACGTTCACTTTTAAATTCTCATGAAATTTCAACAAGTAATTTAGATTGGTTAAGGAAATTTTTATGTAAATTAACAAATTTAGAAATTCCTACTATTACCCAGTTGGATTATCTTGTTAGATACCGAGCATTAACTATTTTTTCATCTGAAAAAAAACTACAGTCACTTGGAACTGAATTTTTAAATAAATCATCTTTAGATAGGAGATTAGCTTTGTTGAATATGTCATTTATTAATAATCCTCAATCTGAAATAAGTTTAAAAAAAGTTGGAATGGCTTTAAATAATGTTATTATATTCCACAAGTTACTTGTTAATTATCATCAAGAAATTACTAGTAACATCAGAATGATTAAGAATGACAAACATTATGAATCATGGTCTGAAATTTCAGAAAGGATGAACTCATACTTAAATAAATTTATTATCAATGATAGTGATGAAGAACCTTTAAACGTGATGAAAATTAAGACATCGGCTTATATTTCCTGTATTTGCTATAGGTTAAAAGAATTCTTGAATAACTTGAATATACCAATAATTGTTGAAATTTTAAAACATTTTAAAGCTCAAGCAAGTTGAAAAGAAATTTTAGGGTCTGAAATGGATTTTATTTTAAAAAATCATGATGATAAGGTGTACAATAAATGTTGAATCAAAAGTTCTTAGTTTTACAATATTTAATTTAGAAAAGTAATTAATAAAAGGTTATTCACGACTAGTGTCATTGTTATATATAATACAAAATCTATGCAAAATTAAATTCATCACTTTGATCTTTTGCTTGCATTCTAGCAACTCTCCACATTTTATTTTTATTACTTTCTTTATTTTTAATTTCTCCATTATTTGTATTAGACCTTGCGAGTTTCTTTGGTGTTTCTCTTAATCCAAATGATTTAGCTAAATGACCTAAATGAATCTTTTTAACATTAAAACAATCCCTTTCGGTTGCTAGATGTGTAGCATATGCTCTAATATGTGAAATAAATGCATTTGTTGCCATTTCATTACTTCTTGATGATTCTAATAAATAACGTTCAAGTTTAAGTTGATAAGTAGTTGCATGCATATCCCATGATCCTTCTCTATTAAATTTATTACCTTTTTTCCCTTTCTTTTTAGAACTACCATCATTTTCATCATCATCATCATCATCTTCTTCAGCTGATTTACCAAATGCTTTTGAAAGAATATCCTCATATTTTACAAATTTTAAATTATCTCCATGTAATGGAATAATCTTTTCAACATATTTTTCTTCATCACCTGGTAATAAAAATAAAATTGATAAACCTTTTTTACCAACACGAGCAGTTCTACCAATTCTATGTAAATGATCATTGATATTGAAAGCTGGATCATATTCAACAACGTTATCAATCATTGGTAAATCAAGACCTCTAGATGCAACATCCGTACAAAGTAATATAGTATTACTTGAATGATTTTTTGAGAAATGATTTAATGTTGCAGTTCTTGTTTGTTGAGAAAGTGATCCATGAAGTTTATAGATTATTGTGTCCTTTGATATACCTGGAACAGTTTTGGCTGTAATAGATCCACCATGACCATCATCTTCCTCAGCATCATCTTTAATATCATCCCCATCTTTATATTCATGATAATTATTATTTCCTCCTCTATGACTTTTATTCTTTTCATTTGAATCTTCATCATTTGTCGATGTGACAACCTTTTTAATACGTTTGTTTTCTTTCATCGTTTGAAGTAATTTACCATCTTGAGAAAGTGCAATAAAATGAAAATCAACAGAATCTGCACAACTTAAGAAAACAACAGTTTTACTCTTTTTTTCATTATTTAATTCATTTTCCTTATCATTTGATGAAACTAAATTTTTCAAAACACCACTCAATGTAACATATCTTAATTTAGGTGGAACAACAACAATTTCTTGAATTAATTGATCAGGTGCTTTCATATGATCTTCAACTTCATTTTCATTTAATCCATTAGAACTTGCACTTATAGTTTCTGCATTATTTAATGAAATTTCACCTAATTTTCTAACATTTCCTTTTAAAGTTGCAGAACAAAGAATATTAACCCTCTTTTCAGGTAATATACCATTTAATCCACCTAAATCATTTCTATAATCACTTTGTAATTTACCTAAAATTTTTAAAATTGTTTCTTCAAATCCAAGTTCCATTAATCTATCACCTTCATCAAGAATTAAATATCGAACTTTACTTAAATCCAATTGTTCAGTATTTTCAATATGATCAACTAATCTACCAGGTGTAGCAACTAAAATATTAACACCTTTTCTTAATCTTGCCTTTTCAGACTTTTTCTTTTCACCACCAATAACAATTCCAGGAATGATCCAATTACATGATTGTCTACACAATTTCTCTTCTAAAAATGTATAAATTTGTTGAGCAAGTTCTCTTGTTGGTGTTAAAATAACTGCAAATAATCCACTCTTTCTATCAATTTTTGTTTTAGAATTTAATAATTTATGTAAAATTGGTAATAAAAATGCCATTGTTTTACCTGAACCAGTTTGTGCTTGCATGAATAAATCTCTTGGTTGAAAAGTATTGATTAATTTTGGAATGACTAACCTTTGAATCTTTGTAGGATTTTTATATCTCATTGTTGTTAAAGAATTAACTAAATTAGAATGAAGACCAATTGTTTCAAAGTTTGCATTCGGATCATCAACCATTGGAGCATTGGATGGCTTGATAGATTCAATGTCAATTTGTTTTTCATAATCACGATTAGAAATTTCTGGATTTGCAGTAAATAATGATGAAACAATAGTTTCTCTTGGTCCATCATTTACAATATTTAGCTTTTGCCTTTTTGAGTCATCAAAATCATCATCACCAGTACCACTATGATTCGTTTCAGCAAGACGCTTTCTTCTTTCAATATTGATTGGAATATCGTTAGATCCTGAAGTTGTTGTAACTTTTTTTGCAAATTTTCCACCTCTTCCTTGAACTTTTAATTGTTCTTTTCTTCTATCACTCCATTTCCCACCTTGTATTTTAATCTTTGGTTTGGAAGATTTGGCACTTGTGCTAGGAGCAGCAAAGTTGAGCATAAGACCATCATCATCAGCATCAGTCATGATCAAATCAATACCTTTTCTCTATCTATTTTAATAAAAGAAGCTGAAAAATTTAAAAAATTTTAAAAATTTTTTTTTATTAAAAAATTTAGTTTTCTTTAAAAATCTAAAAAAGGTCAAACAAGACGGAAGACAATATTTTGGTTTTTATAAATATTAAGATCAAACAAAGTCAAAGCCAATATTTACAATGTCTTTATTTGTTCCTGAAGATGCAGACGTTCCATCTACAACAGCTGAAGATGATCAACCACTTTTCCCATCTTTAACAGATGATTATGATGATGAAGATCCAGTTATATCATCAATTCCAATTCATTTGAATGATCTTGATGAATCATTACAATTACTTTTACTTCAGTTTCCAACAAAGCAAGCAACATCAAAGATGACGGAATCAGATTTGAATGAATTAGTAAATGTTGAAATTAAACCAAAATCTGGTACAATTGAATTAAAATTACCAATCATTCAAGATCGATTTTTTAATAATGAACAATCAGTTAAAATAGGATCAAAAGATCAAACACTACGTGGAGTCATTATTCATGATGAACCTTCATGTAATAATTCATTAAAAATCAATCAAAAGAATAAATCAAATGGAACAACTATGAATGGATTATTATCAGGATTAAATAATGATATGGATGATATTAAAATAACTAACCTTGGTGGTATATCCGGTCAAAACTCTATTATGTTAAATTCCAGCTCAGGAATGAGTGCTTCATCATCTAATCCTAATGATGCATATTCAACTATAAAGCCACAACCTGGAACAGTTGGTGGATCCACATATTATTTAGGTATAGTTAAAAATGTAGATGGAAGTGATGAAAATGGAAATTTATCTGTTCATCTGACACCATTGAAAGATACAGTAATGCTTCGTCCATCATTCAATCATATTGATGAGATAAAAATGAATAAATATACTCAAGAAAAGCAATTTGAAAAAGATTTGAATGATGCTTTGAATACAAATAATGAAGAAAAGAAAAAGAAGGTGAACGTTGTTACAATGACGGCAAAAGGATCACGCGAGTCATTCCCAAGGTTGGGCGGTGCCTTGTTAAGTGCAAAGATTGAAAGTGATGAAGATCCAGTTAAATTAAATGTTCGTACAACGAATTCTGATTTTATTGATCAACACTTTGTTGATAAAACTGGTAATAACCTTAAATCTAACATTTCTGCTGATGAATATTTACAAATTCTATTAAAAGAGACTCAGATATGATTGATTGGATTACTATCATTATGATTGAATTGACCTTCAGAAAATGGATTCAAGACTTGTATAACTGAATAAATCTATAATACTGACATTTATAAAGTATTAGTAAACGTACTGAGCGTCCATGTTGAAACATTACTACAATTTTCTCAAATAAAGAGAAAGGGATGTTGTTACTTTTCTATTTCTCATTAATACTCGTAAAAACTTTAAAGTTAATAATAATAAATACACAGAATAATAGGGTAAGGATAGCAAGCTATTTCATTTCATTTCTTCCTGTTTCCAAATCTTTTTTTTTTTCAGTTCACTAATCTCTTCACATTTATAATTATTATTATTTCCTTGATCTTCTATTGATCTACAATAAAAAGAAGAAAATTATTATCTATGAATTGAGAGAAAAGCAAAATGAAAGAAAAGGAAAAAAAAAGGAGAAGAAAACAAAAATAGAAAAACATGTTTTTTTTTCTCTTATTATATCTCTAAATTTGTTGAATCAAATTGTCTTTAAGTGAGTTTGCAACATCTATATACCAAAAAACTTATTGCTTACTACCTAATTCGACAACCTTTTCAGCAGCCTTGTCTAAATCACCTTCCATGTACAATTTCAAACCAGAGTTTTGAATCATTTCTTTAGCAATTTCCAAGTTTGTACCTTGAAGTCTAACAACAACAGGAATAGTTAAACCTAAGTTTTTAGTTGCTTGGATTAAACCGCCAGCAACATAATCACATCTAACGATACCACCAAAAATGTTAACAAAGATAGCGCTAACCTTGTTTTCAGTTAAAATCAATTCGAAAGCCTTTTCAATTGTTTCTGGGGTAGCACCTCCACCAACATCTAAAAAGTTAGCTGGTTCACCACCGTAAAGCTTAACAACATCCATAGTAGCCATAGCTAAACCTGCACCATTAACAAGACAACCGATGTTACCATTTAATTTAATAAAGTTTAAACCATATTTGGAAGCGGTGACTTCATCAGGATCTTCTTGAGTGACATCTCTCCATGAGAAAACATCCTTTTGTCTGTATGCAGCATTATCATCAAAGTTAAATTTAGCATCCATACACATGATATCATGATCTTCAGTTTCTGATAAAGGATTAATTTCAATTTGGGTTGCATCCTTTTCTTTGAAAATTTTGTATAAAGTTTGGATAGTCTTTGCAGCTTTTGGAGTTGCATCAGCTGTGAATCCTAAACCTGAAGCGATTTGAACAGAAAGTTCATCAGAGACACCATTTTCAATATCAACAGGATATTTTTTAATAGCATCAGGAGTCTTTTTAGCAACACCTTCAATATCCATACCACCTTGACTTGATGCAATAATTAAAGTTGATTGATTTTTTCTATCCATAACAATCGAAAGGTAAGATTCTTGAATAGCATCCTTTCTTTCAACGATATAAACAGCAGTAACTTCTTTACCAGCTTCACCAGTTTGTTTAGTGATTAATTTATGACCTAACATTTTTGAAGCTAATTCTTTAGCTTCTTCAGCAGTTTCAATCATTCTAACACCACTTTTTAAACCATTATCAAAATGACCTTTACCTCTACCACCGGTAAGAGCTTGAGCTTTAATAACAAGTCTATTTGATCCAATATCTTTAGCAGCTTTGTATGCTTCTTCTGGAGTAAAAGCAGCTTCACCACGAGGAGCACCGATACCGTAAGATTTAAGAAGTGCGGCAGAACGGAATTCATGGATTGAGAGGTTTCTCACTTGTGTTGTTGGCTATTGAAAAATTAGAAAAAAGGGGACAAGTTAGTATACAATATATCTTATTTTTGTTGTAAATTCAATCATTCTACACATCAATGGAAATCGAAATGAATAGGAAAAAAAAAGGAAAAAGGAAAAGATAAGAATATGTGATAATACATTGAATTGATTCGTTTGAAATTAATAACATACCTTTGTAAGAGCCTTGGCAATGGTTCTGGACAACATGGTTAATCAATACTTTTCGTGTTGATATATGTTGGCGCTCTTTTAGAGTGGAAGCGAATCGTTTCAGTTTTTATACGCCGGCAGCCGTCACGTTTTCGGTCCACCGCGCGGTTCCGGTCCGAGCCCTTGAACCGTGCTCAGCTTTAGTTTCATTAGAAGTACTGTTAGATGTAGTTGTAGTTGTAGTTGTAGTTGTTGTAATTCCACGACCAAACAACTCTTTCCATAATGAAACATGGGTATATTGAACAAATAAAACACCAATACTTTTACTTTCTTCACCAATATAATTAACATTTGTAAATTCGTTACGTCTACTCAAGAAATAATCCCATACTGACCTTGTTCGATTAATTAAATCTAATCGATTCCTTTCAAATTCACTATCAACTAAAAATGTACCATATTGACATGAATACAGATGATAAACCATACGTCTTAAAAATCGTTCATTAAATTCAAATTCATTTGGATATTGATTAATCAATTGATACATACAATCTAAAAATTGTTGAAAAATTGGACTTTCCATTTTCATATTTTGTTGATGTTTAAACTTTTGATTTAATACACGAATCTTTTGAAAATTACCTTCTTCTGTATGATTGAAAAATTTTGTATCCTTTTGTAAATGTCCACTCCTTTCACCAAATTGATGACCAAAAGAAATCCATTCCTTTTCAATTAAAACACAAAATCCTTCAATTGTTCGATAATATGGATCTAAACATATTTCAACTAATGAACAAATTTGTGCTGTACGATCCCATCCATCTGAACAATGAACAACAATATGAACTCCTTTCAATGCTATCCATTTCGTTAATAATTCAACTCCTTTTAAAATACATTTTATATGATCTAACCAATTAGTTTTATCAATTATTTCTTTATTAATAGGATTCTTTATACCATCAACATCACTATTTTTTAATGAATCTTTTACTTTATTTAATGAATCTCTCATTACATGAATATTATCAATGTTTAAATATAACTTTTGACATTCAGATCCATAATATTCTATTATTTCACTACCTGCTCCCATAGCAGTTTGTGCCATTGCATTTGTAACAGGTCTAGCATCAACAATTAAATTCTTTGCATTTTCATGGTTATTAGTTGAAAATACTTCATGTAACAATCTTTCATCTTGAATAGATCGATTTTGTTTAATTCCAACTAATGGCTGTGCACATCTTACTATTGTACACCCATTCTTTTTATAGTAATAAGTCAATGTTGGAAATCTATTTTTTGATCTATATTTAACAGTATGTTTTAAAACTGTATCTGATATAGATGCAGGAATAACTAATTTACTTGGATATGTTGAACAAAGTAAATAATCTTTATTAGAATCACTAATTCTCCATTTATTTTCACTTAAATTCAAATTTAAATCTTTTTCTTTTGAATTATCAAAATTTAATCCTTGTCTTTCAAATTCTTTTTTTAAATTATAAACCCCCCATCCATTAAATCCTTTTTCAATTTTTATAGGTTGATAAATAAATGCATATAATTTATCTAGTTTTTCAATACATGTTAACTTCATTATACTTTCAAATACATCTGATGCTTTTAATATATTTTTAAAATCAAATGAAATATATGTATAATCTCTAAATTGTAATCGAATCGTGGCACCCCTTGAAAAGTGTCTCTGAGGAATTGTTATATCACTTGTAGATTTATTCAAAATTAATGGAGGCTCTGATTCTGATTTAATAACTGGGATTGATTTGATATTATCATTTCTATTATTATTAATATTATTATTATTATTATTATTTTTAAAATTTGATAATTCTGTTGCATTTCCATTATAACTATTACTTGAAAGTAAATCAGAAATACCTAAAGTATTCGATAATTTAGTACCCAGGTTACCAATTTTATCAGCCATGTTACCGCCATCACTTTCATCATCATATCTATCATAGCTTATTGAATATTGAGTTTCATTTAATCTAGCCGATCCTCTACTAAAATCAACTCTATCAATCATTGGATAACAAAACCACATCTCTTGAGGTTTTAATTCATTTTCAATTGTAAATATTAAATGATGGGTAGTAAGATGTAATGTACCAGTTGATTCTTGACCCCTTCGCCACATTATAACATCCTCAACACGTGTTACTCTAAGATATTCCATATTTATTACCTCTTATTATAATTATAACTATAATTACAATTTTATGTGTGAATCAGAGATATAATAAGAACAAACAAAATATATTAAACTCCCCCGGGGGAAATTTTAAATTTTTTAAACGAATACCGTTTAAAAGTCAGAAATACATAATTTAATGAGATAAATTAAAAAAGATTGTATGTTTCTTTTGTAGTGTCAAGACTCAGTTTAATGACAATAAATAACTCGTTTGAAATATAAAGTCTATACG
>JAJLVG010000372.1:0-16655 GCA_030564585.1 Martiniozyma abietophila
TGATTTTTTTGAAATCACCAAGCTAATCCTCCTTTTTTTTATTGGCTTATTGAATTATTTTTTGCTAATTTGTTTAATTAAGTTTTATTTGAATTTTTTTTAGATTTTAAATCGTTTTTGTTATAAATTTTATCCCCATTTATATATTAAAACATTACTTCATATATTATTATCATGACAAAATTTTTCGTTATCTTTTAAAGCTAAAATTCCAATCTGAACCCGTTTGCTTATGCTTTCAAAAAAATATAAACTGCTTTGATAAATAATTTTTTATATTTACAGGCTTGCTCGATTCTGATCGTAATACTCAAGTTGTAGTAACTTTTGAATAAATTTCTATTATTGAATCTATTACAAAGTATAACTCAAGCAGAATATTGGTAGCTATTTATATAAATTATTGATAATATAATCTTGGTAGTTATGAGACGAAACCAGGAGAATTTCTATTCAGAGAGAGAAAGAGAGATAAGCGTAACTTTCCTTCATTTTTACAGCGAGGAAAATTTATCTTATCAAATCAGCTACTGAAACTGTTAAAAGTTTAATTACTGAAACAATATTACTGATTTTTATTTACTACTACCATTCAATGGCAAACAGAGACGACAAGCCCGAAGTACCAAATGGATGGGTTGCTGTATGGGATGATACCTACAACGAATGGTTTTATGTTGCCGAAAGCACTGGGAAGTCTCAATGGGAAGCCCCAAGTGGAACCGTTTTTAATGAAAAAAGTACTCAACCGCCACCATATTCTAGCCAACAGCAACAGTACTCTCAAAGATCACAACAACAGCAACAACAGCAACAGCCAATATATCAACAATATCCACAACAGTCAACGTATCAACAATATCCACAACAATCGGTGTATCAACAGTACCCACAACAATCGGTGTATCAACAATATCCACAGAAGCGATCTGGTATGGGGGGAATGGGTTCTGTTTTAGGAGGTGCTGCTTTGGGTACAGTGGGGGGTCTCCTGATTGGAGATATGATTTTCGACAACAATAATCCACCACCGGGTGACTATGGTGGTGGTGACTTTGGTGGTGGTGATTATGGTGGTGGTGACTTTTAGTTAAGAGATGTTTTAGTTAAAATTAACTGATGCAAATCCCTGCATAAAAATGAATTACATAAATAAATATTGATTTTAATTCAAGATTGTTTGTAAAATGATATGATATACAATTTTTACTTGACTTTTTACTTAACATTTAAGTATATTTCTGATGAGAGAGAATTGAACTTTTATTCGCTAAATTAATCCGATGACTACACACAAGTATCACAGAAGGACTGCAGAGAGACTACACAATAATTACCAAACTCTCATGGCAGAAGGAAAACCAACTCGCCATTTAGTTGCAGGATTTTGTGGTGGGCTAACTTCAGCTATTGCTTTGCAACCTCTAGATTTATTGAAAACAAGAGTGCAACAAGGAGGGAGCTTAACATCTGTTTTGAAAGGTATTCAAACACCATTAGAACTTTGGAGGGGAACTGCACCAAGTGCTATTAGAACTTCTGTTGGTAGTGCTTTATATTTAACACTTTTACAATCGGGTAGATTAAAGCTAGCTAAATCAAGACAAAAACAAGAATTAAATGCATCATCAAGTCTTCCGAAACTTTCACCAACTGAAAATATGTTCATGGGTATGCTTGCAAGAACATTAGTTGGTATAATTACAATGCCTATAACTGTTATTAAAATTAGATTTGAATCAAATTTATATAATTATAAAACTATCGGAGAAGCAACAAAAAATATTATGAAAAATGAAGGTATACCAGGGTTTTTTAGAGGGGTTGGTCCAACATGTTTAAGAGATGCTCCATATGCAGGTTTATACGTCTCTTTTTATGAACAACTCAAATCTTTCATACCATCTTTGCTAAATTTAGATATCTCACAAAATTTGGGTATTTCTCAGTCTGCCTTTGTTAATTCTTCAAGTGCAATTATTGGTTCAATTTTAGCAACTAGTATAACTGCTCCATTTGATACAATTAAAACAAATATGCAACTATCGCCAAAGAAGTACCCTAGTTTTATTGAAACATCAAAATTATTATTTAAAGATGATTGGAAACGATTTTTTGATGGTGTTTCATTAAGACTAATAAGGAAAGCAGCATCTGCTGGGATTGCATGGTGTATCTATGAAGAACTTGTTAAATTATAAAATGGGAAGATTTATATATTTATATAATCAATGTGTGTATATATGTTATAATTTATAGATGCCAAAAGTAATAATTGATTCAATTTTATAGAATTGTCAATTTTCAAATGATAAACTTTTCCAATGATTATTAACGCTTTGTGGTACAACTAATTCACAATCAAATGGTTGTAATTTCAAGTCTGAGTCATTATTAGTTAAAATACTGATAGCTGCTAATCCTAAATAAGAATGAAGAGGATCAGGCATATCATCAGAATCTGTTGTTTTATTAAAACCACCCATAATATTATTTTGTGTCTTTTCTATCAAAAATTTTAATGCCATATTTGAATCAATAAAATCTAATTTGTTAATTAATTTTAAGGATGAACAACACCAAAAAACGTAACAAGTATCTGCATATTTATTTAACCTTCCATTAAATCCTCCGTTATCATTAATATCAACATATTCATTTTCTTCAAGCTCTCTTTGATTAAATTCATTAAAGAAAATTTGTCTATGAATTAAAAAATCAATTAATTTTTCATTAAATCCTTTATCATTTATTGTTATTAATGAATTTATTGCACAAAATGTTAAACCACTATGAGATTCACCACCTTTATCATTTGAAAATCCTCCATCATAAGCTTGAGTTGACCATATAAAATCTTTTACTTTCTTTAAATTTATATCAAATGTATTATAATTATTTTCCCATTTTAATATTTTTCTAATTGTTATACCAATCATACAATATCTTAAATCATTTTTGTTTAAATCAGAAATTTTTTCACCAAATCCACCTTCAGTCCCTTGACAATTTTGAACAAATTTCATCATTTTTATTCTATTTATTCTTTTAAGGTCATCACCTAAAATTAATAATGATTGTAAAGCAAAACATGTTGAAGCAAGATTTAAATCATTTTCACAATTAATATAAACATTTGAACCTTTGAATCCACAATATTTATCAGTTATTATTAAAAATGAATATATTAATTCAATAAAACTGTTTATTTCTTCTTTACTAAAACAAGTTTCTAATTTATTTAAAAGTTTCAATGATGATAATGAAAAGTATATTATTGATAATTTATGACTATCTTCTGGTTCAAATTTTGCTGGTAAAATACCTAAAAATCGTTTATGACATGCAAAATGTCTCTTCAAGTCTACTTCACTTAGCTGGTAGCTTGATTGATGCTCTGATGACATTAATTGGTATTTTGAGTGATGTTTCTCTTTTAATGAAATTTAATAAAGATCTATCATTATTTTGTTCGATCTAAATTTTAAAAATTATAAAAATTATCCGTGTGAACTTGTTATGGAGGGAAAAATGAAAGAAATTATAATCTTTTTATCTGTTAAATTATTTTGTCCCTTCAATAGTTTGCTGTTTACACATTTTATGGAATAAAAACTTTGAAATTACAAATTATGACTACATGATGTATAAATATGGGAAATTTTATAGGATATAGGATATAATATACAGAGAGAATTTTATTTGAAAGTTTGGAACTAAAAAAAAATTATACAATTTTAATTTTAATCATCCCAAATCATTTCATTAACATTAAGACATTCAATATCTTCTTCTTTTGTCATATCAATAAAACTTTTTAAAATTTCAAGAACATCTCTTTTACTTTCATCACTAAACTTGAAAACTTGAATTAAATCTAAATGATTATTTGCAATTGTTGATTGAATTAAAACGTTTAGCATCATGAATGATTGATATAATTTTTCAATTGTTTTATCTTTTGAAGTATTATTACCTTTTAAATAATCATTTGCTTTTAAATCAATCCATGATTTACAAGAATTAATAAAAGTTTCTATAATTGATAATGTTTGTTGAACTGACATTACACCTTTAAGCAAACCTACTAATATAGCAACAGTTAACTTTAAAAAGCAGAATATATCTAACCAACCCATTTCTTGTAAATCTTGATGATGAAAAAATGCTTGTTGAATTGATTTTGTCATAACTGTTAAATTATTATAATCTGGATTTGGTATAAACCTATTTGGTTGATAAATCATCATTAATAAAAAATAATAACCAAAAGAAATTTGATTTGTAATTAAATTGAAATATAATTTTTTTGAATTAATTAATTTTGATGATGATTCTGTTGAATCATCAAACATAAATTTTATATTTATACGACAATTATTATACCAAGATTCTATTTCATCACGAAATTTTGAAATAATTTTCATTCTTTCAATTTCTGTATTATATTTTTTTCTAGATTTAATTGAATATAATGTTTCACTTACTTTAACTTGAATATTTAACATTTCAATTAACATTTTCCATAAATTAATTTTCCATTCTTCCTTTTTATTAAATGCTTGAGGTAAAGGTACAGAAATTTCAATTAAAGAAAAATTTGAATTTTTTCCTTTTATACTTGAAATACAAGAATCAATTAAATAAATTGACCAAAATAATCTATTTAAATATTCTTGATCAAATAATGTTAAAGAAGATTCATTTTTTTTATGAATTTTCCATTTTTTTGAAAAATAAACTAATTGAGAATGAATATAATTTGTTAAATTTGAATTTGAATAATCATAATTTGAAATATATAATAATATTAACATTAATTTTAATATTTGAGTATTATTTAATTCAAATTGTGATTCATTTAAATAAATTAATGCCTTTTTATAAAAATGAACATCATAATATGGATAATCTTTTAAAATTTGATTATTTGATGATTTAAGTAAACAAATTCCTAAAGTATATAATAAGCAAATACTTATAAAATCTGCATAATCTTCTTGACAATCAAATTTTGATATTGAACTTGATAAAAAATGATCTTCTAAATCAATAATTTTTTGTTTTAAAATTATATCATTTAAATAAACTAAAGAAATAATTCCATGGAAAACACATGAATCAATTGCAACTTTTAAAATTTCTTTATTAATAAAAGGTAAATCTATTGATGAATTTATAAGATTTGATTGTTTAAAAATTAATATTAAACTTTGAAATTGTAAAGAATTATTTGAAGCAAAATCTTGTAAAGAATTTAAATTTGTAAGTTTATTATTATTATTATTATTATTATTATTATTATTGTTGTTATTATTGTTATTATTAAAATTGAAATTATGAGAACTATTTTGAGATAAATTTGAATTAGTTGATGTTGATTGAATACTTGAATCAGAAGCAAGTGATAAACGATTTGAATCAACAGGAGGAGATATTGGAACTAAAATTTGAGTTTGATCATTAGTGTTATTAATTTTAGTTGTTGTATTAATTTGATTTATTGATACTGTTGATAACAAAGGGCTAATATTATTATTTGATGATAAACTTAAAGATTTATCGCGAATGTGGGGTAAAGGTAAATCGTTTATTTTATTTGAAGACGATGAAGTAGTAATTGATTGATTTTTGAACAATGTTGAAATATTTGCAGGATTAGTTATATTATTAATGTTACATGTTGTATTTATAGTTGGATGAATATTTAAAGGAGAGATATTGATATTTGAATTATTTGTATCAGTAATTGTACTTGTTGTTGTATTATTATTATTATTATTATTATTATTATTATTATTATTACTAAATGAGCTTGAATTTTGTTGTAATGGTAATATTGGATTATTTGATAAATTTTGAATATTAATAGAATGATGATTTAATGAATAACGTGCTAAAGAAGAAGCTAAATCATCCCTTTTTTGATTTGAAAAGTCAAGTGGAGGTAATTTTAAAGATGGTTTTGAAATTGAACTTCTTCTTTTATTTTTACGTTCAACATAATCACATTGAACATTATTTTTTAAACAATTTGAACATTGTGGATCTTGTTTTGAACATTTCTTTTTTAGACGTCTACATCTAAGACAAGCATATTGCTGATTTGTTAATAAAGAAGATGTCATTAAAAATGGCAATTTTCTCTCTCTATTATTAATTTTTCTTTTTTTTTTTAATTAAGAATTTAATAATGTATTAAATTGTATAGTGTATAGTGTGTGTTGAATAAAATATATGTAAAAAAAAAGAAAAGGAAGAAAGAATTTAACAAACAAACAAACGATAAAACACTTTAAATTTCAACTTCATACGTGCAAAATTGCAAATTGCAAGATTTAATTTAAATTTAATTTAATTTGATATTATTATTATTATTAATTTTTCTTTAATTTGCAATGATGCAGTCAATAAGAAAGAATGTTTATATAAAAAAATTGAAATTAATGTATGAAATTGAAGAAAGGTTTAAAACATTTATGAGTAATAGGGGGCGTGAATCATTTACTTTATATAGATAAATTAATAAATATTTAAATTAACGTACATTCGCGGGGTGTTTTCTTTGTTTTCTCTATTATATACATTATTTATCACTCATATGAAAACTACTACTACCTATAATACCAATTGCTATTAATTTAATACTACTTTTCACTGATATTTTGATATTTATTATTAGGTACAAAAATTTTTTTTTGTATTGTCCGAAGGCCGCGCGCAAAATTTAAAGAGGTCATGGCTCTGTTGTCGGAGAAGTGGAAATTAAACGGACGGCAAGTTCTCCGACACATGTACACCACCACAACCCAATTGACGTCAATTTGACGCAGAGCACAACAATTAAAGTCTCCGTGCACCAATAAAATCAAATAATAGGGATATTTTTTTTTTTCTCTTTTTGTAGTTGTAAGGCTGGGGGGGGATTTATTATACGATGGGATTAATATAATATAATAATCCATCAGCTAGTAAATTTACTATATACATTAATATTAATCTTTTTACTAATTAAAGTTAATTATTTTACATATTATATATATATATATATATATTCATATATTGAATACCACAGGTGGTATATTTAATTATGGACAAATATCCTTATCCATCACTATCGTCTTTTAAAAAACGATCATCAATTGCTTCTGAAAGACCATTTACTCAAAGGAATGGTCAAACAACAATTAATGATCATCGAATTATGAATACATTTTCAAATTCAAATATTAATCAAACTAATTTAATAAAATCATCAAATTTTTCATCAAATTTTACTTCTTCTTTACCATTATATGGATTAGATTGGTCAAATATTAGAAATTCTAATCAATATAAAATTGTTTTATCTTCTTTTAGTGAAGATTCAACAAATAAATTAGAAATTTTAAATGGTAATCCTTATTCAATTTCACAAAATCAATTAAAATCATCTATAACACCATCTCATCTTGATAATAAAAATTTTCCTGATTCTCCAATTTCATTAAATTCTCCTAATACTGCAAATTCATCAAATTCAATTCCTTCATCTCCTTTAATGAATGATGATTTAGATTCAATTTCATTTTCTTCTTCTTGTTCTTTATTAACTAAATATCCCGTTACTAGAATTCAATGGGATCCATTAATGAATATGGGTGCTTCTGATATTGAAAGATTTGCAACAACTTCTGAATGTTTAAGAATTTATGATGTTGTCCCTTCTTCAACTTCAACTTCAACTTCAACTTCAACATCAAATTTAAATAACTATGAATTTGATACTATAACTAATAATAATATTATACCACAAAATTTAAAACTTTATAAAAATTATAATGATAATAATATTTCAAGTAGTCCCTCAAATAATGATCAATCAATTGATTATCAAATTATTGAAAAATCAGTTCTTTCAAATTCTAAAAATAATAATCTTAATCAATTACCTCCAATGACTTCTTTTGATTGGAATAGATTTGATCCAAAATGGATTATTACTGGTTCAATAGATACAACATGTACAGTTTGGAATTTACAAAAAGGGAAATTTGTTGGTAAAACTCAATTAATTGCTCATGATAGTGAAGTATTTGATGTTAAATATATTTATGGTGACATAAATGTTTTTACTAGTTGTTCATCTGATGGTTCAGTTAGATTATTTGATTTAAGAAATCTTGAACAATCAACAATAATTTATGAACCTCCAATTAATAATAATAATAATAATAACAGTAATAATAATAAAAAATCAAATTCTTCAACAAATTCTCAACCTTTATTGAGGTTAGCAACTTCAAATTATGATGCAAATTTTATTTCTGTTATTGAAGCAAAATCAAATCGAGTTTTAATATTAGATTTAAGAAAAGTCGGTGTACCATTATATACTTTTCAACATCATGATGGACCTATAAATTCAATGATTTGGCACCCAAGAAAAAATATGTTAATGACAGGAGGTGATGATTGTCAAACTTTAATTTATGATATGGCTTCATCAGATATAAGTGTTGGTGATGATGGAATGTATAGATCAAAAATTCCTTCATATTCATTCAAAACTGATAATGAAGTTAATAATATTTGTTGGAATTTGAAAGGTAATTGGGTTGGAATTAATAATGGTTGTCAAATGCAAGCAGTTAAACTACTTTCTTGATAACTTTATTCATTTAAAAAGATAATTAAACAAATTATGAATATGTTTGTAACATTTACGTTAAATTTGTTTACATATGTATACGAGTAACAATAATAATAATAATAATAATAACTTAAAAGCTTTAACTTTTCAAACCACTTGTATCAAAAATATAACATATTTTTTTGTTCTAGTTAGTTGGCGGATATTTTAAACTTTTCACGATGAGCAAGTCTTTGAAGTGAGCTTACGTAACCAGCACGCCTTTAATCCGAATATTTTTGGATTGACTTCTCCAACAGAATCAAGTCAGATAATTGTTGACTTGAGTCAACTCTTTTACAGCAAGGAGAAGTCAAATAAGAATTTTTCTACTAAAACTTACAAACTATCAATAAATTCATCCTTCGTCTCCCCATATTCATTTTCTTTTCTTAAAGTAATCATATCTTAATCTATTTGAAACATCTGTTGATCTTTTCACATTTTACTTTCAAAAGATAAAACAGTTTCAAGATTTATTCTTTCTTATCAAGTCGCGTGAATCTTCTATAAACTTGTGTGTGTGTGTGTAAGTGTGTGTTCAAAATATCAAATTCTTTAAAAAAAACCAAAACAAAATGCTTAGAACAACCATTTTAAAATCAAGGAAATTTGGATTTAATAAGGCTGGTCCTTTTTCTAGTTCTTTAATCAGATTTAATTCTTCAAAAGCTGATATTTCATCAGCTTCTTATCAATCTGCTTATTATCCAAAATCTTTAACAAATGATTTAGATACTTTTCCAAGAAGACATCTTGGTCCTTCTCCTTCTGATGTTAACAGTATGCTTAAAGATGTTAATGCTACAGATCTTTCATCTTTTATAGAATCCGTTGTTCCAGAAAAAGTTCTTGTTAAAAGACCTTTAAAAGTTCAACCACTTGATGGTTATTCTGAGACAGAAATGATTAATAGACTAAAACAATTAGCTGGTAAAAATAAAGTTATGAAATCTTACATTGGTAAAGGTTATTATGGTACAATTCTTCCTCCAGTTATTCAAAGAAATTTACTTGAAAACCCTGCTTGGTATACATCTTATACTCCTTATCAAGCCGAAGTTTCTCAAGGTAGATTAGAAAGTTTATTAAACTTTCAAACAGTTATTTGTGATTTAACTGGTCTACCTGTTGCAAATGCTTCTTTACTTGATGAAGGTACCGCTGCAGCTGAAGCAATGATCTTATCTTATCATAATGGAAGGGGTAAAAAACCGTTATATTATGTTGATTCTAATATTCATGATCAAACTTTTGCTGTTTTACAAAGTAGAGCAAATACTTTAGATATTCAATTAGTTCTTAAAGATCTCTCAAATAAGGAAGGTATCAAGGAATTAAAAGAAAATATTTCAAAAATTTGTGGTGTTTTAGTTTCCTATCCAAAAAGTAATGGTGAATTACCTTCTGTTATTAATTTACAACAAATTTCTTCTTTGATTCATGATAATAAAGGTTTATTTTCAGTTACTTCAGATTTAATGGCTTTAACTCTTTTGCATCCACCTTCTTCATTTGGAGCTGATATTGTTCTTGGTTCCTCTCAAAGATTTGGTGTTCCAATGGGTTTTGGTGGTCCTCATGCTGCTTTCTTTGCAGTTACTGAAAAACTTCAAAGAAAAATGCCAGGTAGACTTATTGGTATTACAAAGGATAGATTGGGGAAACCAGCTTTAAGACTGGCTTTACAAACTAGAGAACAACATATTAAAAGAGAAAAGGCAACTTCTAACATTTGTACTGCTCAAGCTTTATTAGCAAATATTGCATCTAATTATGCAGTTTATCATGGTTTAGATGGATTAAGAAACATTGCAAGAAAAATTTATGGGTTTACATCTATTTTAGCTAACCAAATCACTGAAAATTCTTCTCATAAAGTTATTAATAATTCTTGGTTTGATACTTTAACTATTAAATTGAATGGTATTACATCTGATGATTTTATGCATAAAGCTGTTAACGATTTTGAAATTAATGTTTTTAAAGTTGATGAAGTTACAGTTCAACTTTCTTTAGATGAAACGGTTTCCAAAGATGACTTAGTTGATTTGGTTTCTTTATTTACAGATACATCAATCAAATTAGAATCAACTGAATTACCAGCCTTCCCTGAAGAGTGGGTTAGAAGAGATGTTATTTTTACTAATCCTGTCTTTCAAAAATACCACTCTGAAACTGCAATGTTAAGATATTTATATAGTTTGCAACAAAAAGATATATCCCTTGCATCATCTATGATTCCATTAGGATCCTGTACCATGAAATTAAATGGTACTGTCGAAATGATTCCAATCACATGGCCTGAATTTTCTTCTTTACATCCATTTGCCCCAAGAGATCAAGCTGCTGGTTATATTGAACTTATTAAAGAACTTGAAGATGATTTAGCTGATATTACAGGTTTCCATAGAACTACTCTTATGCCAAATTCTGGAGCTCAGGGTGAATTCACTGGTTTGTCTGTTATAAAAGAATATTTACATGTTAAGAAAGGTGAAACAAATAGAAATATTGTTTTAATTCCTGTTTCTGCCCATGGTACAAATCCAGCGTCTGCTACAATGGCTGGTTTGAAAGTTGTTGCTGTGAAATGTCTTAGTAATGGTAATTTAGATTTAGTTGATTTGAAAAAGCAAGCTGAAAAACACTCAAAGGATCTTGCTGCTGTTATGATTACTTATCCTTCTACATATGGTCTTTTTGAACCAACTATTAGAGATGCATGTGATATTATTCATTCTAATGGTGGACAAGTTTATCTTGATGGTGCAAATATGAATGCACAAGTTGGTCTTACTTCACCTGGTGATCTTGGTGCTGATGTTTGCCACTTGAATTTACATAAAACTTTTGCAATTCCACATGGTGGTGGTGGTCCAGGTGTTGGTCCGATTTGTGTCGTTGAACATTTATCTGAATTTCTTCCAAAACATCCATTAGGTGAAACTACCAATTCAAATATTGAATCTGCAATCTCACCTGTTTCTTCTGCTCCATTTGGTTCAGCTTCTATTTTACCAATATCATATGCATACATTAAACTTATGGGAGGTAAAAACATTCCATTTTCTTCTGTTCTTGCAATTTTGAATGCTAATTATATGATGTACAAGCTTAAAGATGCATATACAATTATGTTTTTGAATGAATCGGCCACTGCTTCATCTACCGATGTTTCTGATGTTATTAAATATTGTGCCCATGAATTTATAATTGATTTGAGACCATTCAAATCAATCGGTATTGAAGCTATTGATGTTGCAAAAAGATTACAAGATTATGGTTTCCATGCACCAACTATGTCCTTTCCAATTCCTGGTACATTAATGGTTGAACCAACTGAATCTGAAGATTTGGCTGAATTGAATAGATTTGTTGATTCTATGCTTGCAATTCGTGAAGAAATTCGTCAAGTTGAAGAAGGTAAATCTGACGGTGCAATTCTTCATAATTCTCCACATCCATTAAAGGATCTTTTAGAAACCACAGAAGAAGAATGGTCAACTAGAGGCTATACTAGAGAACAAGCTGGGTTCCCATTACCACACTTAAAAAATTTCAAAACTTGGCCAACCGTTGGTAGAGTTGATGATACATATGGTGATATGAATTTGATGTGTACTTGTCCAACAGTTGAAGAAGTTGCTGATGCATCTCTTTAATTTTTTGTATAGATTGAATATATGATATACCTTTCGGTTGATTTATTCTTGTTCTGAATATAGAGCTTTTATATTTTTGATATAATAATACATTTTTACACTTCTAAAAGTTACAATTATAACAGTGAACTATTAAACTAAATAGTGACTAGAGATGGATATATCTCTCGAATTTTTCAAAATTAAAATATATACAATATTGAATATATAATGTAACATTAAAGATAAAAATAAATAGAGTTTCTTCGTGAAAAAACGAAGATAAAAATGAATCATAAAAGAATATAGATGAATAAGAATTAAATAATAAATAAAAACAGGAGAGGATAATGTTATGGATGTGCAAAAGAAGAAGGAAAAAAAATTATAAAAAGACAATGAAACGTAAAATGAACGTAACCCTCTTCACTCATTTTTTTATTTGTACATATATAATTTTCTTCTTTTTATTAAACTTCATTCTCCTCCTTCTATAAGTTTAATACGTTAGTGTTTCTCTAACGATCAACTTCACCGAAGACCAAATCCATAGTACCAATGATAGCAACGGCATCAGGTAGCAAGTGACCTCTTGCAATATAATCAAAAGCACCTAAATGAGCAAAACCAGGGGCTCTAATCTTACATCTATATGGTCTTTCAGAACCATCAGAAACAACATAAACACCCATTTCACCCTTTGGTGCTTCAATAGCAGTATATGTTTCACCAGCTGGAACTTGGTAACCCTTAGTAAAAAGCAAGAAATGATGAATCAAAGTCTCCATATCAGTCTTCATAAGTTCTTTTGATGGTGGTGAAATCTTAAAATCTTCGACCTTAATTGGACCAGCAGGCATATCATTGATACATTGTTCAATGATTCTTAAAGATTGTCTAAATTCAGCCATTCTGATCAAATATCTATCGTAACAATCACCATTAGTACCAACTGGGATATCAAAATCAACTAAGTCATAAGCATCATAAGGTTGGGCCTTTCTAATGTCGTAGGGAATACCAGAACCTCTTAACATAACACCAGATAATCCATAAGCAAGTGCATCTTCAGCTGTAACTTCACCGATACCAACAGTTCTTTGCTTCCAGATACGGTTATCAGTAAGTAATTCTTCAGTTTCATCAATTCTATCACCAAACTGTGTGGCCCACATATAAATATCATCTAACATACCAAATGGAAGATCTTGTGAAACACCACCTGGTCTGAAATAAGCTGCATGCAATCTAGCACCTGAAACTCTTTCATAAAATTCCATCAACTTTTCTCTTTCTTCAAAACCCCATAAGAAAGGAGTCAAAGCACCAACATCCATCGCATGTGAAAGAATAGACATCAAATGATTCAAAACTCTGGTAAGTTCACCGAATAATGTTCTGATATATTTTGCTCTAATTGGAACATCAATATTTAATAACTTTTCCACTGCAACAGCAAAAACTTGTTCATTAGTCATCATAGAAACGTAATCTAATCTATCAAAATATGGTAAAGCTTGAATATAAGTTTTAGTTTCAATTAATTTTTCGGTACCTCTGTGTAATAAACCAACATGAGGATCGGATCTGACAATTTCTTCACCATGTAATTCAAGAATTAATCTCAAGACACCATGGGCAGCTGGATGTTGTGGACCAAAATTCAAGGTAAAATGTCTAATTTTACTTTTTCTAATGGTATGGTCAGGAGAATCTTCATTTGAGAGAGTCCAAGTTTCCCAATCTTTTGCTTCGTCAATAAATTCTGAATAAGATCCCATGGCTGAGTTAATTTCCATGTTGACTGTAGACTGAAATCCATCGTCTCCATCAATACCACCTTCGTCTGATTTGTTACCTCTCTTTCTAACCATATAAAAATCGTTGTCATTTGCTTCTTGATCGACTTTGTGAAGTCTAGGAATTTCTGTAAAAACCTTTCTGGACACAGAAAAACCTCTAGTGGCCTGTCTGGCGGCTCTAGTGAGTCGAAGGTTGGACTTGAACACGTGAGAGAGCATGAATAACGGTTAATCCTTCCTTTTCTTTACTTTTCTTCTTTTTTTTTGTTGGTTAGTTTTTCCCCTCTTTTGACTGGTGCACACAGCGCCAAATGGCAGTTTTTACCAGTACACCATATGTTGTTAAACCCAGGAATGGCAGTGGCAAAAATATTTCACCATGGAGTGAACCATTTTTGAAGAAGAACTGTAGAATATACATACAAACAAATCTATACAAATAACGATGCCTAGACAATCTTCTAGAAGACCAGCTTCCTCTTCATCATCCAGACCTGCCTTTGGTGGTAGATCTCAAACAAGACCTGCTTCTACCATGGCTGCAGCTCCAGCATATCACCCAGTTGCTCCATCTGCTTCTCATCCAGTTGCTGCTCCACAACAACCAGGTATGTTTGCTCAAATGGCTTCTACTGCAGCCGGTGTTGCTGTTGGTTCTGCTGTTGGTCATACTCTTGGTGCTGGCTTGACTGGTATGTTTTCAGGTTCTTCATCTGAACCAGTTCAGCAACAACAACAACAAGTTGCCACTCAACAATATGCAGCACCTCAACAATCTTCTGGTGCTTGTTCTGTTGATGCTCAAAATTTTACCAGATGTTTGGAAGAATCAGATGGTAATTATCAAGCTTGTGATTTTTATTTGCAACAATTGAAGGCATGTCAAGCTGCTGCCAAACAATACTAATTTTGTTTATTAATCTTTAGTATAGACAATATTCCATTATATTAGAAAGTTTTATCAGATTCCAAGTTTTATTTTAATTCCAAACACATACTGTTTTATATATTTTTATTTTTTATCTCTACTTCTATAAACTATTTTTTTACACTTCTGATAATATAGAACTATCTACTTGTATATACATATTATATGCCCTCTGACATATGATTTATATCGAGGCAGTATTATTAAATTCGTAGTTAAAGTAAAACAGTTTGATAAACTCGGTAAGATAATTGAAAACAGGGAGTTTTATTGAAGTTCTAGATATGTGTGGCTATAAAAAAGATTACGGAATTTCTAATCAAATAAAGATATCATGCTGAAATTGAAATTGAAAGGCTATTAAAGATGAAATCTTATATCTAGTTTTCATAAGTTATCGCTGACAAGCAGATCTAAAATAAGACTTGGTGGTCTCGAATGGCTTTTCTTTCGTTGCTGTTGACTTTCCGTTTTATCTGATTCTGGTGATTTATTATTTAAATCTTGATTTGATTGATTATTTAGTGATTTACTCATTAATTTAGTGACTTGGTTAAGATCTAATGATGTGCTTCTACCATGTGAACTTTCAATTATTGGCGATGATGATATTTGAATCGGGTTTTGTTGCATTAATAATGAAACTGAACTATTTTTACCGTGACCACGACTAAAGTTATAAGGACTAGATGAATACGTACTTGAATCAGCAGGAGAGTGTAAACCAGATTCAGAAGATGATAAGCCAAAAGGTTTATTAAATTCCAACTGTGAATAATTCACATTATTATTAATTAGATCAGTGATTGGTGAAATAAAAGAATTTCTTTTCATTGGTTGAATTTGATTTGGATTTGATGTTAGCTGTGAACGCAGTTGATGACCAGGTTTTGATGTCATATTCGATAAATCATTGTGAGCATTTTTAGTGTTGTTTCTTAAAGAATGTGGATTGTTTTGTGAAGATGAGGAAGTTGAAGGTTGAGAGGAATGATTTGAAAAGTATGAGTTATTTGATGATGTTGCAGTTTTCTTTTCCTGAAATACAGTAGAGTCATATTTTAGTCCCATTTCTTCTTTATCACTATTTTTAGATTCATCACTTGAAGAATAATCATAATAAGAGGAACCGTAATAATTATCAATACTAATATGAACAGCATCTCTAGCAGCTTTACGGTTTTTTAACCAAAACCAAAACCTTGCTAAAAATATGAAGGCTAAAAATGATAAAATAATTGTACCAACAGCAATAAATACAGTACCGTCGGCAGTGTCGCCCTCAACAATATAAGGATCAGCATATGTTGGAACTATTTGTGTAGGTTGTGGATAGTTTGAATTATAACCACCGCTTGGAGTAACAATAGATACAGATGCAGCTTTGGTTCCTTTAACAACAAGGAACAAAATACTCAAAAGTTGGAGTGAATTAATTGTGTACATGATAAATGATAGAAGGTAAACTGAGACGGTTTGAAAACAATTTGTTGATTGGTATTCAATTCTCTATTTATTATATTAATATTTACAATTAAAGATAAACCGAGTTTGATGAAGAGAAAAGAAAGATCAAAAATTATTTAAAAAAGGATTGAAAAATAGAAAAG
>JAJLVG010000373.1:8034-20043 GCA_030564585.1 Martiniozyma abietophila
ATTCAGTGAATTTATAAAATGTTTTTCAGAAAAGTGAGTGTAATTTTTTCGCAGTGTGCGAGACCGGTGATACTTGCACGTGAAGCAGACAGTATTTAAAACATCCCCTTTATTTCGAATTCATTAAGGAGTTTCAGAACTAAAATATTTATGGGTATGTAAAAACAAACAATTAAAATTATATATACTGAAGGTAGTAAATATTATAAAAAAGAAAACCTCTCAACTGAAATCAGTAATAAAAGTTGGAACATAACTAAATTAAGAGGGAAAGAACGGTATGAAAGTAAAAGTATTAAATGAGCATAATGATGGCACCAAAAATTAAAAGAGGACCGGTTGGCAACATTTTAACAGCTTCACCAATATAAGTACTAATGACGTTATCAGTAGATCCATACTCATTGGCATCAGACTGCACTGGAATTGTTGGGGTTGTGGTTGAAAATGAAGGGTTGCCCGTAATTTCGGAACCAGTACTAGCTGGATTTGAATTTGTAGTTCCTTCAGTAGTATCATCACACGTAGTTGTAGTTTCAATCGTTACTTTATCAGTATCCACCACATCCTCATCAGCAGTGTTTTGGGAATCAGCAGTAGTTGTTGAGGTAACACTTTGTAATGTAGGTTCAATTGCAGATGCTGGAGTTATAACCGTACTTGATGAATCTAAAGAATATATGGTTAGCTCACAACTAACAGTAGTATATAACGTCTTCTGATAAACTGTAACAGCGCCACCATCACCACCAGCACCACCAGCACCATCACCACCACCGCCGTTGGCACCAGAACCTGTATTAGTAACACCATTATCTGTTAAAACATCATTTGGATCAGTTACAAATTTCACCGTAGTGATAGTAATATAATTTGTAATAACAGTAGTAGAAAAAGTAACTGTAGTCTTTTCATCATCATTCGTAGATATAAATGATTCGGAATAACTTGAATTTTGATAATAAGGATATGTACTTGGAATAGTAAACGACGAAACTGGTGTATATGAGGTCGAGGTTATAGGCAATATAGTTGAAGTCAACGACAAAGATGAATCATCCAAAGAAGATAAAGCTTCATCACTTGATTCTGAATTTTCTGAAGTTGATGAAGTTGAATCAGTTGATGCGTTAGATTCAGAAGATAACGACCATTCACTTGAAGATATTGAAGCTGAAGAACTAAAAAGTAACGAACTTGAAGACAATGAACCTGAAGCTGAACTTGAAGAGCTTGAAACCGAACTTGAAGCTAAACTAGAAACGGAAGATGAAACAAAACTAGAAGCAGAAGATAAACTTGAGGCTAAACTTGAAGAGCTTGAAACTGATGACGAAGAGCTTAAAACCGAAGAACTGGAGGAACTTGATACAGAACTGGAAGAACTTGATACAGAACTGGAAGTAGTGCTAGAAGAACTTGAAGCAGAACTGGAAGCAGAACTAGAAGAACTTAAGGCTGAAGAACTAGAAACGGAAGATGAAACAGAACTAGAAGCAGAACTAGAAACGGAAGATGAAATGGAAGATGAAACAGAAGATGAAACAGAACTAGAGGAACTTGAAAGAGAACTGGAAGCTAAACTAGATGAACTTAAAGCAGAACTGGAAGCAGAAGATAAACTTGAAGAGCTTGAAACTGAGCTTGAAACTGAACTAGAGGAAACTGATGACGAAGAGCTTAAAACCGAAGAACTGGAGGAACTTGATACAGAATTGGAAGAACTTGATACAGAGCTGGAAGAACTTGATACAGAACTGGAAGTAGTGCTAGAAGAACTTGAAGCAGAACTGGAAGCAGAACTAGAAGAAGAGCTTGAAGCTGAACTGGAAGCTGAACTGGAAGCAGAAGATGAACTTGAAGAGCTTGAAACTGAGTTTGAAACTGAACTAGAGGAAACTGATGACGAAGAGCTTAAAACCGAAGAACTGGAGGAACTTGATACAGAATTGGAAGAACTTGATACAGAACTGGAAGAACTTGATACAGAACTGGAAGTAGTGCTAGAAGAACTTGAAGCAGAACTGGAAGCAAAACTAGAAGAAGAGCTTGAAGCTGAACTGGAAGCAGAACTGGAAGCAGAAGATGAACTTGAAGAGCTGGATTCAGAAGAAGAAGAAGAAGAAGTTTCACAAACTGAAGTGAACTCTTCAATCACTGTCTCATAAAAGGCATCACTGCTAGCCCCTGTATTGGTATATGTACTAATTTCTGAGACACTACAAGGAACTGTACTGCTAATAGTACTAGTAATTGTTTTAGGTTCTATAATAACGATTTCACTTGTAGTTTGAACTTCACCTGAAACAGTTGTTTCAAAAACGGATGTTGAGGTTATTGATTCAGTTCCTGAGGTAATGAATGTCGTATTTGGAAATGTAGTTTCGACAACAGTAGCAGAACATTGATCAGAGCTTAAAACATCTCCAGCATGATAAATATAATCAGACAAAACTTCTCCACTTGGTGATGTAATACTAAAATTTAAGATAGCAGAATTAACACAATTGACAAAAACAATTCTCATTGGATAATATTTACCTTCTTCAAGGTAAATATAACTTATAGTATTTTGAAAATCACTAGACCAGAGTTTATAAGTACTCATAACATAAGTTGAATCAGAATCGGATGGTAAGTTGTTACTATCACAACAATCAAAACCACCAGATCCAAGCCAAACCATCACACTATCGTCAGCATCGTAAAGTGAAAACTCATATAAACCCGTTTCAGGAACTGTTTAAATAAAATTTGAATAAAATGTTAGTAAAATTCATTTGATATCATGATTTATAATAAGCTTTCAGTAGTAGATACTACGGAAAGTAAAAAAAGAAGCATACCTTTGGCGTAACCAGTAAATTCTAGCACCATATTTGTAAATTTCACATTCATACCATACATAGAGGTATATTTTTCAACATGAGTTGTAAACATTACAGAAAAATCTGGGTCTGTAATACCATCTTCAACGCTGGAAATCAGACTTCTTGTTGCGTAACCAGAGGCTAAAAATGTTTTCTGTGAAAATAACGAACTATCCAATAGAGGGTAGTCATACCATTTGAGCTTAAATCCAGTAGTTAGCTCTTCTGTTGCAATTGAACAAGCAGAAACAGAAGTAAAAGTTGAAATATCATCAGCATAAGCTAATTTGAAAAATATCAAAATGAAAGCTAATACTACAGAATTTATTACCATCTTTTGATAAAAAAATAAAGGAAGAAGTAAACGGACGGTACATGATTTTTAGCATTTTCAGAGATAAAGAAGGATGTGGTACAATATTTAAGTTGAATTTTTTTTAACTGTAGTTTATACTGATGTAGTCTGAAAATGTCTTGCATGTAGCTTGCATAAGGGCCTACTGTCCCGAACGTTAAAAAAAAATTACACAAAATATTATAATAATTTATAATCTTTAAGTCAGAGAGTCAGTATATAGACAATGCAATATATATAAATGGTACTTTTTATCGTATCATTCCCCTTAATATTATTGTGAAATTGACAACAATATTTATCAAAATAGGTTAAAAATATTAATGATTGCTATCTTTGATTTTTCAGACTTATTTCTGGGTAGCGACATGGGGTGGTCGTTTTTATACATTAAAAAAATTATTATACTTGATTGAGCAGACAGGATACATATTGAGATATAGAAAATAATAATAGGTATTATTACTGGTTTAACATACTTAATCTATAATTAGAATCGATCATATCTGTATCGAAATTCAAAAATAGTGTCGTAATGAGCTAAAAGTTGGAATGGTACAGCTACGAGGTTTAAAAGGTTGACGTATGTCAGTTTAACAAAACCAGTATAGCGCATACTACATACAGGAATAAAATAACTTATTTCAAAGAAGGTGAAACATTTTGCCAGAAGCTGACTATTTAGTTTGTATGCTTGAACACTCAACTGCATTATCTATTCTTCAAGCATTGCTTGAAAATTATTGAACGCAGTCTAATTTTTGTTGCTATAAATAGTGAAACATTTAATAATTTAAATTGACATTGAGCAGACCAGGTTACTGGAAGTTCTTTAAAACGTGTAACGGTCGGTACAACTAGAAAACATTACCTAAAACCGAAATTCTTTAAGACCGCAACAGTTCAGTGGTAACAAATATTACCACTTTCCAGTTTCAAATAGAGAGAAACAATATAATATATAACTGAATGTATTAAAAAAAGCATCTCCATTTTATTGAAACTTCTGCATATTATTACAATATATATGAATTTTATCAAGATTATGATTATCATCTAACCCTATAAGTGTTTCAATCATGTGATGAAAGCCCAGCATTCAAAATACGATCAATCTCCCGAAATGCTTCATCAAAAGTTTTCATATTCATCTTAGATCCCACCAGTTTTGTTAAATACTTTTGATAGATTTGAATTCAACAAATTCCAAATAAGATCCTTCAATAGGAACAGTCCTTATCAAATTAAAAATAATCCTTATAAAGAGAAGAGATTTAATTTTTTTCAAAACTGAAACATATCATTAATCAGATTCATCAGTACCGGAAAAAAATCTTCTTCATCAAATTTTTGATTTTCACTAAGATCATAAACTGTATATTTTTTGTGTTTTGCTTCAAGAGAGCATTACTTCTAGTAAAACCAATTTCGATTACAAAATATCAGCACGGCTACAACCCTTTAATAAATGTCTGACATCGATCAATAAGTTTAGGATTAACAAAAATGTTGATGGATAATCGACTTAATTAAAATAGCAAAGTGGATAATCGACTTAATTAAAATAGCAAAGTGGATAATCTATGTCGGTTTATATATACACTGTTTTTAATGATTATAATAGAGAATAAAATGTATTAATCTAAAACTATATTATAAAAAATAAGGAAAGATAGGATACCTGTCTAGCGGGTATATGAACCTCTAATTTAAACATAAAACGAAAGATTTAAAAAAAATGATTAAAATATTGAAAGAGAAAAAGCACATAGAATGGAAAAGCAAAAGATTTTAAAGTGAAATTTTATTTTAAAGGTCACAATCTATATCTAAACAAAGTATTTTCTTTGTCAGTTAAATCAGCAAATTCAATATATTCAATTGATGGGATTTCTAATGTTCCTTCAGCAAGTAATTTTTCTCTTCTTTTATTTTCAGCCCAATAATTGTAATATAACCATGCAATTAAAACTAAAGTAACAACATAACAAACAACCATAGCAATCTCACCACCTCTATATTGAGGAGCTTGAGAAGCAATAAAAGTTTGAGGACCAACAATATTACCAGTACAATAACCAATTAAATAAATTGCATTTGTTGTAAGCTTTTTAGTATGACCTGCAACATTTGAAGAAAAGCATGATAAATTACAAATCATTGTAACAGGTGCAATAAACATGAGGTAATAACCTGCTAATCTTGCATTTGGAGATTGTGTTGCAAATGCTAACATACAAGAAGCAACAAGGGTAATCAAAGCAGCAAGGAAAGACATTGCTAATCTATGTTTACAAAAGTTAAATCTAGTAACCCAAGCAAATAAGATACAACCAACAATTTCAACAGCACCACATGGCATATTCATTAATAATGCTTTAGTTTTTGAATAACCAAAATTTTCTGATAAAAGAATGGAACCAAAATTAGTTAATGAACCATTTGGAATATTAGAAGCAATAGCAATTAAAAAAAAGATCCAAGTATTAATATCTAATAAAGCTTCTTTAAATTGATGTTTCTTAAAATGTTTATTACCAAAACCTTGTTGATTTGTTTTAATTCTAATAACTGCTTGTTTTCTTTCATTTTCATTTAAAAACCATGCTTTAACTGGAACATCAGGAACATGAAGACCAAAGACTATACCAACAAAAATAGTCATACAACCAATAACAATAAATAAAACTTTCCAAGCTTCCATTGTATAAGAACCATTTCTAATAGCAAGACCATATGCAATAGCTGAACCCATGATTGTACCTAAACCATTACTTGCAAACCAAATAGCAGTTCTTAAAAATTGTTCGTCAGCTTTATACCATTGTCCAGTAATAATAACCATTGCAGGAGTAATTGCAGATTCAAAGATACCTAAAAGAGTTCTTAAAGTAATAAAACCAGCATAATTAGATGGAGTTGCATGTAAACATAAAATGACACCCCAAATAATAATAAAAATGGAACAAACTTTAGCAACTGGGAATTTTTGTAAAACAGCAGAAACTGGTAATTCAAAAATTAAATAACCTAAATAAAATGCAGAACCAAGCCAAGAATACATTGTACCAACCATATTATAATATGTACGTAAGCCCATGATAGCTGCATAACCAGTAGAAACTTTATCCATGAATTGAACAGCATATAAAACACTGAAAAGGGGAAGTAAAAATAAATCAATTTTTCTAAGTAAACGTTTATCTTCTTCAGGAGTAAGTTCAACATCTTTAGCTTCAAGAGCATATTCCATTGCTTCATCAACATCTCCAGTAACTTCAACAATATTACCATCAATTGACATCACATGGGAGAGAATAGCTTCAGGATGAAGAATATTCTCTTTAGAAAAAGTTGAATGAATATCAACTGTAGCGTCAACCTTTTCAAGATCAGAAGACTTTTCGTTGTCTGACATTGTTTATTCTTTTTTTCTACTATTATTTGTTTGTTATTGGACTAAAAATTAAACCTATACTAGTAGTATCGATTCAATCTCAAAATTAAGGATCGCTATACTCATTTATATATTATCCAAATAATAATGAAACAAGAGAGTAACACGACAAATTTTACACAGGGTCTTCCACCCTCGCCGCCGTGATAAGGAAAGAAAATGATTAAAAAACTCAATTTTACTAACAAAATATTCAAAAGGAGAAATCGCCGACGCAGCTTGTCAAAGCGGCGATGACTGAAAAAGGTAATTCCGGCGCGGATAATAAAAATTTACACAACTGTGGATAGATTTAATATCCAGTCGTCATATTATGTCTTTTATCTTGATAATCGTCTTATAAACTGATACAGAGAATGCAACAGTTTTTCATCTGATGTAAAAACTGATTGTTATATATTTTATTATATGTATAAAATTTTATTCTTCAACTTTGATTGATTCAAAGTATATATTGAGATCACAAACATTCTCAAGCTAATAGCCTTCAGTTATATGTCTCATTTGAAATGAATTGAATATTCAATTCATTTCAAATCAGATCAAATTTCTTTTTCATCTTATTTTATTTTGTTTTAGTAAATAATTATAATAATAAATTAATTCATGCAATGATATCATTGGTAAAGCCTATCTTCGATGTAAAAAAAAAAAAAATAAGATTCTAAAATTAGTATATTCCAATTAGTTATCAGTAGTTCTTATCAAAATTGGATAGCTTATAATAAAGAATTTGAAATTCATGTCAAAACACTTTCGGAAATCTTCCACGAGTTAAATTAAATTATCTAATTTAAATGATGTTCTCTATTAAATTATCCGAAATAAAAATTGACATAAATCAAATATATTTCCTAATTTTACCTCTATTAATTAAATTTATATCATTTTCCTTCGAATCTTATTATATATTGTTATTTTTCATCCATTAATAAAAATATTGTGTTGTAAACACTTATCATCAATTATTCCATGTGACGACAATAAGGTTTTTCTTTTTTCTTTTTTCTTTAGAGGGGAAAATTTTTTAGGTTTGTTTTAATTATTCATTCAATTCATTTTACTTTGGAACATATTAAAAATCAATAGAATGGAAAATGATATTGAATCAACAGTAGAAATAGGATCAACTTCCACTATTGTAAATATTATTAATACCAATGGTAAAGTTGAATCAATGGACTTTCTTAACGTTTGGTTACGTGATTCATGCATTTGTTCTACTTGCATCCATCCATCATCTGGTCAAAAGTTACATTCTTGCGCTGATATTTCTTTAGATATTAAACCAATTGATGCCATACTTTCAAATGAAAATATTACTTTTTTATGGCAACAAGAATCTAATGAAATTCATGAATCAATTTATCCTATTGATTTCTTAATTACTCAAAATTTATTAAAAAATGATAGTGGTATTGGTAATGATAGTCTATTTAAACCTTTACCTTGGCAATCAAAGGAATGTAATATATCACATTTATCATATGAATATATCAAAACATCAAAAGGAAGAAAAGAAATGTTAAATAGAATTAGTAAATACGGATTATGCTTTATTGATAATATCCCTTTGAATGATCCTAGCCATGAATTTGATAATTTAACACATTCTATTGGACCAAATCGATTAACATTTTATGGTCGTACATGGGAAGTTAAATCTGAAAAGGATGCATCAAATATTGCATATACAAATGAATTTTTAGGATTACATATGGATTTAATGTATTATGAAAATCCACCAGCTTTGCAACTTTTATTTTGTGTTAAGAATAATGTTAAAGGTGGATCTTCAATGTTTTCTGATATTTATTTTGCTATTGATATAATGAAAAAAGACTATCCTGATGATTTTAAAGCTCTTTGTGATATTAATGTTACTTTTCATTATTTTAAAGATGGTCATGCAATGAAATTTAAACGTCCTACTATTGTTCCATCAAATATTGTAGGTGAATACCCAAAAATATATTTTTCACCACCATTCATGGGACCTTTAGAATGTGAACCTTTTGAAGCTGCAAAATTTTATAAAGCATTTCAAAAACTTGATAAAATAATTAAAGATCCTTTGAATATGATTGAAAAGAGATTGGATCCTGGTACTTGTGTCATATTTCATAATACAAGAGTTTTACATGCACGTCGTGATTTTGATAATAAAGAAGGTGATCGTTTACTATTTGGTACATACATTGCTTGGGATTACTTCACCGAATCATATCGTTTAGCTGTTTCGAATGAAAAGAAATGAGCATTTAGCGGGTCTAAAACACCCGGTTTCATGTTAACAGCTATTGTTCTATTTTATGTAGCTTTATCTGGTTTTGTTATTTATAATAAATATAGTACTAAAGTAATCGATCAACAAAATTTTGTCAAATATCCATTTATCATGCATTTGAGTATCATTAAAAGATGTATAAAAAAAAATATGGGAGAGAAGTCTAAAATAACTAAAAAAAAAGGTAAGAGAAATATATGGATGAAATAAATTTCAAATACCGACAGAGCTGAAATATGATGGAAGAATCATTTCATTTCAATAAAAACAAAATGGAAGATAAATAAAACTAATCTTTTTAATAAAATTCCTTCATTCATTTCGTTTTTGATTTAAAATTCTAAATGAAATAATCGAAAGGCCAGCTTTCAATTATTTTGCCTTTTTTCTCAAATCAGGTAATTGATAAGGCTGTATAGTAAAATAAGAGTTTTGTTCAGTTGCAAGACCGGCATATGCATTATATAAAGCAAGAATTGCAGTAATGATACCAGTAACACCTGCAGCTCTTATACAATTTTCAATTTCGCCCAGTAGACCAATTGTTAATAGAAGATAGGTAAGATCCACAAAAATGAATAATGTAAAAAATGCAACAGTTGACTTCATTGTACATAAAGTGACCATACAAGAAAAAATAAGCCAAACAAGACGGAATAAACCAAGTGCATGTGACAATTCTGATGGATCATCATATGATCCTGCAATATTAAACCATGGGATTGAAACAACTGAAACTGACATCCAATAACCACCATAAGAAGATAACACTAACCCACCAAAAGTATTTTCAAGACTCAATTCCCACATTCCAGCTATAAGTTGAATGAACCCTCCATAAAATGCACCTAAACCAACAAGGACTGAATGATTTGTAATACCCAATGCTTTTACATTTAACAGTCCATCAAGAAATGTTGTAACTGCAAATGCTGATAATCCTAGAGGTGCAGGATTACCAAATTTATGAATAGATGGAGCAGACCAACCAGGGTTTAAAGTACCACCAAAAGCACCCATTAAATCACTTTTTAAAAATCTTTTATTACCAAGATAGATAAAATTACCGTCATCAGAAGATTTAACAGTAGAAATAAAATGACCATGTTCTTCTGTAGGTTGAAAACCTAATGGAGAATAAATTGAAGTATTTTCTAAGTACTCGTCTTGACCAATCTGTTGTTCAATGTCATTTTGATTATTGCTCATAATTTGTTTTTGTATTGTATTGTATTGTATTGTGTTGAATTGTATTGTATTGTATTGTATTTATTAGTTGAAGTACTTGTTTGCTAAATAACAATATATGAACACCTTTTTATACCCTGAGCATTGCCCCTAGAACTCCCCCGCAATGGTATGATGAAATGAGTTTAGTAAACAGCTATAAATCGGGATACTAAAATTAAAAGGTGGGATAACAGTGGGATTGGGATCCCCTCAAGTTGTTCTTTATGAACACTTCGTAGACATTTAGTTCAATATATACTGGCTTCAGTGTATACGCAAATTGATTTCAAACGAGTCAGCGTTATATACCAATATATGTTGTTTTTGAAGAAAGCTGCGTTTTTGAAGGACGGCGGCTATTGTCAATTCAATAGTGTATTGTTTGTCGGACATTCGCGCAGAAATTCGGTTTCGGTCTCACTCCTAATTTCTAGGCATGGTTAAAGCCGTCAAAGATCCCCGCATTATTTTGTATAGTTCAAATTGGTAGAATTCGGATAATTTTAGGTTTAATGGAGTTAAAAATAAAATATTTGAGGGGGTGAGGATGTGATAAATTAAGGTTTTAGTTCACATTAACATCAATGTATGAGGTGAATATTCTTTTTGCCGTTGTTCAAAAGGGGGCTTTAGAGTTTAAAAGCGATATACATTCAGAGGGGAAAGCATCTGATTATTATTGCAACAATTTTATTTCATATTTGAAACTTTGTATTGCCGTAAATTCAATTTATTCTTTTTTTTGTTCAATAGTTTTAAATTAAACCCTAACGATGACAGGCATTTGATTTTGTTTTTATGTTATCATTATTAGCTTGATTAATAATCTCAGAGCCTTTTTTTTTATTTGTTAACTCTCTCAATGTTCGAATTCCTGTAAATACATACTTCTAGTAACATCTGTTTTCTGCAATAACTAAAAATACTGATTAAAGCTTTTTTTAGTGATTATCCCACTCCTTTAAAAACTTATAAGTTGACGTGTTAAAGACATAAGGTCTTAGTAACTGAAACAATTCCATATTTTTCATAAGTAAATGTTTACGAATTTCTGATCGAAATGATAATTATACACATATAGCTTTGGAGCTGATTTTCTTGTAAAATTTGTTTCATTGCATTATATATTAATTTCAAATTTCATTTATTAAAAAAGTAATTTTTTATACTTATACGCTTAATTAATTACATAGAGACCAAGTTCAAAACGAAAACATTGAGAACAGTCAAATCAATAAAAATATACTTGAAGATAAGTAATTTTATAGGATATCATTTGTTTAAAGCAAGAACGCCAAAACTAAACCAATAACACCAGTGATTGGTTTTAAATTTCCAGCAGCAGCTGAGTAGATTGAAACTTCAGTGGAAGATAAAACCGTGGCAGTATTACTAGCTGTAGAGAGTGTTGTATCAGATGATCCTGATCCAGAACCGCTACCAGAAGAACCGGTACCGTTACCAGAGCCAGCAGTAGATGTGACATCAGAACCGTTACCAGAACCTGAGGTGGACGAAGCACCAGTACCGTTACCGCTACCAGAACCGTTACCAGAGCCAGAAGTGGATGAAGCCCCAGATCCATTATCACCGGAACCATTACCAGAACCTGAGGTAGATGAAGCACCAGTACCGTTACCAGAACCAGAGCCATTACCAGAACCTGAAGTAGAGGAGGCACCAGTGCCGTTACCAGAACCAGAGCCATTACCAGAGCCAGAAGTGGATGAAGCACCAGATCCATTATCACCGGAACCATTACCAGAACCTGAGGTAGATGAAGCACCAGTACCGTTACCAGAACCAGAGC
>JAJLVG010000374.1:0-20025 GCA_030564585.1 Martiniozyma abietophila
GTGAGCTTAATACTGAACCAGTGAAACTTCTAATACGAGTTTTCAAAAGTGCTATTAAACATGAAAAACCAATACCCTTCTTTTATGATCAAGGCAATCCATATTGGGTACTAGATCACATTTTAACGACACCAGAACAATCAAAACAATTGAAACTTATAATAGATGAGCTCAAAGCTAAGAGCATACCATACCCTTTTGTCAATGTTTGTAATATTTTAGTTGATTACGAGCATGATATAGTTAAAATGAAATCTTCAAGATTTTTAAAAGATTCAAGTCCAATATCAGATTTTGGTAGATATTGTTTGTTAGCTAAACATCGTATTTATTCAAAAGCTCCATCATCTCGTCACAATTTTTCAGCATTTTGGTCAGAAGCTATGAAAGAATGGAATGAAATGACAGATGAAGAACGTAGTCGAAAAATTCTTAGTTGCTTAAGGGTTCATAAATCTTGGGCAGATGATGATGAAATGCGTATTTTCATGAACTCAAGCGAATCTGAAGAAGAACTTGTACATTGGTGTTCAACGGAGTACAACGATGATGATAGCCTCGGTGAATTAACAAATTGGAATGGGTGGGCCACAACTAGTAATAGAAGTAGTGAATTAGAACTTATCAAAGAACGTGATAGTGACACTGAGGAATCCACCAATTTTGAAGATTCAAATATTATCATAAATCCTGATAAATCGAATGATTTTACATATCTTGATTATCAAACTGACAGTAAGGACAACAAGACCCCTGTTGATGATGAAACGATAGATAATATGACTATGCTTCAAAACGATGATACCCTTAAGACTAATAATAACATTGATTGGCAAACTGATAATGACATCTCAATGGACCTACTAAGTGAAAATGGAAAGCAAGAAGATATGACGGATGAAAATACCTCTTATGATATGACAGATCCACCACTGACTACCGAGTCTAGAAACACAGAATATATGAATGACTCAAATATGGCAACCAGTAATGATATTATTAATCTTGGCAGTAAAATACTTCCTCTTGCCTCTCAACTAGTTATAGGGAACATTGTTGATTTATCTGTTCCAGGAGCATTATCAGCCCTTTTAGATTCTCCATCATCATCTGGATCAATTTTAGAATCAAGGAGTGAGTCCGAATTTAATTTTGATATTGACTCCATAGCGAAAAGCAATCCTGAGCAGGATGTTTTGGTTTATGAGCGTCCGAATCATTTGCATGAAAAACCTTTATCATTACCAGACAAAATAGAAAAATATGAAAAGTTGAGTGGATCGTTCTATCCAAAACCACGGAATTCTTCTCATACCACTCGAGCTTTAAGATCAACATCTCCATTGAACAATTCCTTTGATGGATTACATGAAACTCATGGGGAGTTATTTGATGATTTTGAATACAAAACAAGAGAAAAAAGTGTTTCAGATGTTAAACGCATACTTCGTCCAGTTGTTAAGAGAGCATCTCCTGCAGCTGTTGGTGAATTAAAAAAAATTGTGGATTTACGACCAATCACGAATATTTCAAGTGCATCGATGTCAGCAGCTAGTTCAATGTCAAGTCACAAATCAAACTTGAAATCAACATATAAATCACATTTAGACTCATCATCAAGAGATAGGAAACCAATTAAAAGTCAACATGTATCGATATCTTCAATTTTCGCAGCTTTATTGGATGATAATATGAGGGATTTAGCAAATTCTGCTGAATATAGAAAGAAAATAGTGTTTCCGGAATACCTTTATAACCGGATTAAGATTTCTACGGATAAACCTTGGAATCGTCTTTCTAGGAAAACGAAAGAAAAGTATTATGGTGCATTTTCAAGAAGATACGAAAAGGAAATCAATGAACCAGAATCTAAGGGGTTAGATTTAGGGGTTGAGAATATAGTTGCGTTAGTTCGTGTTTGTGGTGAGTTTGATGACTGGAAGAAGCCGATTGTCAGGTATGCTGTTGAGCTTCTTGAAACGGTTGAAAGCAGGGAAGCAAGTGAAAAAGAGATAGAAATCGAATTTGAAAACAGCAATGAAAATCTCAGTTCTTAGCATTTTCACCTTTTTACCAGCGTAAAATATTTACGTTACTTATATTTATAATGATAATGAATATTATCAATGATCGGAAAAACTGTATAACAGCTGTATTATAAGAAAGAACAAAATAAAGACCAAAACAAATGATGCCTATTCAAAAGAGGATATTGATGAACTTGATTTTATACTATTTGATTTATTTGATTTTACTTTATTTCTGTAAAAACCCAATGAAACATGAATCCAATATCCTCTCATAGTTAACCCAACGATGGTATTTAGCAAAAACAGATCCAGATTCTTTCCCACACCATTTGATCAAAATTTCATGACCACCTGGGTGATAATCTATATAATCAGTGACATTGTATACTTTCCCATCAAGAGAAATCCAAAAATCTCCTTCCTTTTTATGATTAGCCAATTCATCTTTTGTTATTCTTAATGGAAAAGATTCTGGCGGGATGTGTCTCATGTCTTTACTTCGTTTCGCCGTTTCCCAATCCATTGGAGAATGCTTGGGTTTGAGAGCAACTTTTTGACGTTCATTTATCCCAGAATTTTGAGTCATTACTCTTTGTGGCGAATTTTTCAAAGGAAACATCCCATTTTGTATTGGTGGCTGAAGTTTACTTCGATTCATAGCAGTGTCATTGAATGCTTTAACAGTATTTTGATCATCATTTGATTCTGATAGAGTGACTTTTGGAGAGTGACTTTTAGGTTGGCCAATTGAAGTAGATCGAAACATACTGATAAAAATGATATATATGACCTTGTTTCCCTTTTATTAATGCAGGTTACAAAGGCTTTCCTTCTTTTGTTTTTCTTTATTTTTCATTACAAAAGTTCCAAAAACTTTAAGGGTATTTGTCATGAGCGAAAAAGGGAATTTACCCGAAAATATTTCATTAACTTTAAGAATATAATAAAATTACTAAAGAAACCAGTTGAAAGATGGGTTTGAATCGTTAGAAATGACAGGATGATCAAAATCATCAATGACAAGGTTTGAATGTTTTTTGAATTTTAGATTTAAACAGTTTTCAATTATGATCTTGTATAAGGTTCCACTTTTCTTATCAAGTGGAAGAATATCGATTGTACAATCATACATATTATGTAATCGTATCTGTCTGGCTTTACCTTGAATTGTACATTTAGTAAGTCCATTGAGATACAAAGTTTCCGTTTCAAACTGAAAAGTTGATCCTTCAGAGTTTGATATTGATAAGTATTTTGATGAAACAATATTGATTGTTTCGTTAAAAATACTTTCTAAACAGACAGAGTTTTGCGATTTACATTCCATGAGTACAGCTTTTGTATTTGGATTCATTTTTGAAAATAAGTTTACATCTTTTTCATCCATTGTTGAGTTATCTGTATATTTGACATTGATTGGGAAAGACACAGACTTTACTTCTTTGCTAATCTTTGGCCATAAATTAAGCCCATCAATACTACTCGATCTTACACCACGCTTCATGCCATAATCACCTTTTCTAAGATTATTCTCAACTGAATTTATTCGAGTGAGTAAATCTTGGTTATTATTATTCATACCATTTCTGTAAACGTACTCTCTAAATTGACAAAGTTTAATTATTGAATCCTGCAATTGGATCGAGGTCATATTTATTTCTAATTCCATCGAAGACAAGCTCAAATTAATGGTATCAAGATTCATTACTCTGGTCATTTATAGAACAAGTTTGCATTAACCTAAACTTTGAAAAAAAACTTATGTAAAATAAAACCAAAAATTTATTAAAAAAGCTCACCACACCAGGTCTTGAAAATTTAGGACATGCTTTGTTTCTTGTAAATAAAGAAAAAAAGAACAATTATTATAAGATAATTACTGACGATTTGTTTGTGTATCTTTACCATGTCACAGGAAAACAGTAATACAGATCATACAGCACTTAATAATCAAGTTTCCGAATATTTTCAACACATTAAACAATATACTGCAGATAGTGACTTTGTTGATAGTGTAGAAGGTGTAGATATTGATTTGAGTGCATTAGATGCTGATAATGCAGATGTCAATGATTATGAAAGAGACAATAATATAGTCGGTTCTCATGGTCCTCCCCCAGTAACAACTGATGATCAAAATAGTAATGTTTTCATTCCAACATTTCAAGAAGGATCTGAAAATCATGAAAATCAGGGACAAAATGAATTAACGGTAAATGATTCAGCATTAAATAAAAATAAAAGAATGAATACGATAGCAACCTTTCCAATTTTAATAACTTCACCAATTAAAAAGAAACAAAAGTTTATATATGATGATATGAAAGAAGAATCTCAATCACCCTTACCTATGAAAACAAATGAAATCAATTTACAATCGTTGAATCAATGCCCATTTTGCTCTAAGACATTTCAACATTCTGGATCACTTGGAAGACATCTCGATAATCAAAAAGGTTCACAGTTACACCCTGCTGAAGAAATCAATAAAATACGAGCAAACGTTGCAAGAAGAGGAGATCCAGATGCAATAAAAGCAAGGAGGGCTCATAAAGCCAGAGCATATAATCGCCGTGATTACGTCAAAGCGAAAAATAGAATAAGAAGGCAATTACAAGGTAAGTTCCAAAGGGTGAGAGATAATGTATTGAACCATTTTTATAGAAATATTAATATTCCAGAGATTCCATCAATTCCTTCTTTTGCTTTTATGGTTTTATTGTTTCTTCCAGTTAATATGTGGCCACAAGAAGCTCCAACAGAAGAAACCTATCAGACCCTTGCTATGTGGATAGAAAGTAGTGATGAAATAAAAAAGAAAATACGATTTTTAGGATTAGGATTGGACAGAGAGATGCGAGAACATGAACAGGATATTCAACAACAACTCAATGAAGAGAATAAGTATTGGCAAGATATGGAGGATAAAGGAGCTTTAGAACAATGCTTAGATAACATTAAAACATCGTTTGAAAGTTGGCAAATCCTTTCAAGTGATGTTAGAAAAGAAATATGGTTAAGAGAACAGAGAACGGTGGCACAACAGCTTTTGGGTAATTTGACTTATTTTGATTTTACCGTCAGGGAACAATGGGCAAAACATCTCATGTTAGAAAAAAAGGCAAGTGTTCTTCAAAATGCAGCAGATGGTAACCAAGATTCAGAATCGGCTTTGTTAAATGACCAATCAAGTTCAGAAAAAAATGATTATGATAAACTTGATGAAGCAGAGTTAGCAGCTGTTGCAGCAGCAGCAGCGGCTGCCGTCAAAAGTTATGGCCACCAGCCAACAGACGAGTTGTCCAATGATTAGTGATAATCACTTTAACACATACATATATACACTTTATACCATTTCATTCTTTGTTTATCTGCTTATAAATGAAGAGTTGTTTATTACTTAATCGAATCAATCCAGTTTCTTTCTTCTTAATATTCATAAGAATGGCACATGAGCACTTACTTTTCCTCCGCGAGATGTTGACTTTTCCCTCGTTTTTCATGATTTTATAAGGAGAGAGAAAGATAGGTAAAGTAAGTGGTTGTTTGTACAGTTGAATACAAGTAAGGGATTCAAGTTCACCAGTTCAGTAGGAGATGGAATCATTTGCAAAGAAACTACTGTTTTCAGTTCAGTCTGATTCAGCAACTGAATTTGCTTCAGTATCACCTGCAGTGTACAAACAGTTTCGAACAATAATAAATAAGAAAACCGTTTCAGGAAACGTTAATGGATTATATGTATCAATTGATTTCGGTATAAAACCTTTGAAAAGTGTAATCTTCCCCTTGAAAATGTCTTTATATCCAGAACCATTGATCAGCGATGAAGAAGTTAAAATTTCAAGTTACAGGCTGATTAAGGATTATGGACCTCAATTCACAATTGAAAATGTTAGAGTTACCCCAATCCATGTAACTAATCTAAAAGAGATTACAGTCAAAGTCCCAGGTAGTGTTTATGAGATTTTCACTAAATCATTAGGCTTAAACTCTGCTATGACTTCACGAAAAATTATTGAGATTTGTTTGCATGAAAGACATTCTGTAAATATAGAGTTCACTAACGGAAATATTCTACGTAGAGGTGATTATATAAAAGGAATAAACGGTAGCGTTATTCACTGTGAAGATTGGGACCAAGGAATCATCAACTATGATACTAAAGTAATTCTTGTTAAAGGTGAAAAATCACTGGATGATTTTATCCTTTCACCTGAAAATATGTCTTTAAATCATGTTAAGTTTCAAGAAGAAGATGAAGAAGAAGATTACACAGATTTAGGTTTGGATATAAATAATACTCAATCTAAAGAGCTTACTTTGAGTATTGGATTTCTTTCTAATCAAGCATTGGAAACGTTTACTAATTATTTTGATTACAAAAGTCAATTTCCTTTTGAGGATAATGAAATATTTGCATGCGTTCATTACACTGATTTAATTAAATTAAGGTGCCTTTTAGGTGATGTTGTTGAAGTTAAAAACCTAGATTCAGAAGAAACTTCAATTTACTTAAGACTATTTCCATTTTTTGATCCAACTCCATTTGTGCCAGGATTTTTATACGTTTCACCACTTTTAAGTCTTTCTGTTGTTGAGTTAAAGAATGTTAAGGTAACGAGATTCATAAGTAAAGGAAAGAATACAACTATATCTCAAGCAAGATTATTACCATTTCCATTAGCTCGTGATCTGACTTTATCAAGAATTTTGACGGGAGCAACCATGGATAGACGATTACAACCAGTTATTTTATTAAGTTTAAAAAGATGGTTTGAATCTGCTAAAAGGGTAGTTACTTTAGGGCAAGTTATCCCTATTGGATTTGATAAAAGTGTTGCAAATAATATTTGGGAAAATTACGAAAAGGAAACGAATACGAATGATTCGGTAACTGGAGATGCAATTTCTTCATTTCCAGATATTTTACCAAGTGGAAAATATGATTCCATTGCCTTTTTTCAAGTTACAGCTGGGAAAACAAAGGATAGTCAAAGTAGTCAACTTATATCGTTAAAGGAAGGTACCCAATATTTTATTCATGCTCAAAAAAGTAGGATGATGCAAACGGGCACCGTAAATGATGAAGTTTTAGCTTCATTAAGTGAAGGTGGCCTCAATTGGAGAAACCTTTATGAGTATCTTGATATTGATACTCCTTTTAATTTTTTGGAAACAGATATTACAAATGGTAAATCAGCTTATCAATATGCGAAAACACTGAAAAAGATACTAAGTACTGGATTTAATAAAAAGGGTTTAGTGAAAACTAGTGTATTATTGACAAGTAGTACTAGATCAGTTGGAAAGTCAACATTAATCAGATCATTAGCATTTGAATTTGGTGCTACAATAATAGAATTTGATTCTCACACACTTGCCACACAATCACCAGGAATGCCAGCAGCAACTATCGGTTATATTCGTGGTAAATCTGATTCCATGATTGAATCTTGTCAACGAGTCTTGGTTTATATTCGTCATATCGATAGCTTATGCAAATTGATTGAAGATGGATCAGGTGATCAAAAGGCTGTAGAGGAAAGTATGTCTTTAAAAATCTGTGACCTTATTGATGAATATACAAAAAAAGGTGTCATTTTTATTGCATCATGCGTTGATGCCGATAAATTAAATTCTGAAGTTAGAAGTAAAATGGTTTTTGAAGTTGATGTCAGTGTTCCTAATGATGTTGAGAGGAAATCACTTTTCAGAAGTATTATTAATTTTTCCAATAGTGATAACATAAGTTGGAAAAGAGAAGAATGTGATAAATATGTTTTTGTTGCAAGGGAAGATGTCAGTGCCGGATCTTTAGCCATGCAAAGTGCTGCTTTAACACCTAATGATATTATATCAATCATTAAAAATGTTAAAATCAATGCTCTTGAAAGGTTAGAAAGTAGCAGTGAAGAATTAGGCTTATCTTTAGATGAATTAGTTTTGATTAGTGAAGGAACAGTGAAACTAACACCAGGAGATTTTGAAGAATCGATTAATAATGCACGTAATAAATTTAGTGATTCTATTGGTGCTCCAAGAATTCCAAATGTTAAATGGGAAGATGTTGGTGGATTAGATTTAGTCAAAAGCGAAATTTTGGATACAATTGACATGCCACTTAAGCACCCTGAATTGTTTGGTTCAGGTATGAAAAAGAGAAGTGGGATTTTATTTTATGGTCCTCCAGGTACAGGTAAAACCCTTCTTGCGAAAGCAATTGCAACCAATTTTTCATTGAACTTTTTTTCTGTTAAAGGACCTGAATTACTTAATATGTATATTGGTGAATCTGAAGCTAATGTTAGAAGAGTATTTCAAAAAGCTAGAGATGCAAAGCCATGTGTCATATTTTTTGACGAATTAGATTCTGTTGCTCCAAAAAGAGGAAACCAAGGGGATTCTGGTGGTGTCATGGATCGTATTGTTTCACAATTATTAGCTGAATTAGATGGTATGAGTGATGGTGAAAATGGTGATGGAGTTTTTGTGGTTGGAGCATCTAATCGTCCCGATTTACTTGATGAGGCTTTACTACGTCCTGGACGATTTGATAAATTACTTTATTTAGGTATTTCTGATACTCATGATAAACAGGCAAAGATTATGGAAGCACTTACACGTAAATTTGAAGTTTCAAAAGATGTAGATTTAGTTTCAGTTGCTTCAACATGTCCATTCAATTTCACAGGTGCTGATTTTTATGCTCTTTGTTCTGATGCAATGTTAAATGCAATGACAAGGACTGCAAGCGAAGTTGAAGATAAACTGAATAAGTTTAATAAAGGAAAAGAAGATGTCGAGAAAGTAAATATTCGTCAATGGTTTGAAACTATTGCTTCTCCTGGTGATATAGTTGTTCAAGTGACCAAGATTGATTTTGATACAGCTCGAAATGCATTAGTTGCATCTGTTTCAGAATCAGAATTAGCTCACTATGAAAACGTTCGTGATAACTTTGAATCTCAAAGATGAATTGGGATTCATATTTTGATTAAATAGACTGATTATAGATTTATATTAAAAGCTTTTGATTTTGATTACAAGTTATAATGTGCATGTGTACTTTGCTTATGTAACAATTTGATGGCGGATTTCGAGTCCAGTCGTGGTGGGTCTCGTTGATTTTTTTTTTTCAAAACTTCAACAGTTCATGTAAAAATTGGAAAAAAAGTGTATAATTAAAGGGCAGAGAATTGGATATAGATATCTATGGAGAATCCTATTGCCTCAACATTTGGCCGTCGTAGTACTGCATTCATCCAAACAGCATCTGATGCAGGGAAGCTAAGGCAGAACACAAACAAAAGATTAGCAAAGCTTCGTCGTTCACTCAAGATCCATACTAAAGACACTCGTAAATATTTTGAAAAGGAAATAACAGCAGAAAATTATGAATCAAATGATCAATATGGTGAAGTTTTATTATTAACTGCTGAAAGAGATCTTCTTCACGCTATTGAAACAAGATTATTACTTGATGTCCATGCTTCTAGATCACAAGAAAAATACCTTATTTCAAAGTTAAAGAAAGCTTTAAAAAATGGGAAAAGATTACTTGATATCATGAAAAATGAACAAGATAAATATAGACTTCTTGAAACTTTTACTTATGTTGCTATTATTGAAGGATCATTATATGTTTCAATGAAAAAATATTCATCAGCAATTTTTCCATTATCAGTTGCAAGGTGTGCACTCAATTGTCTTCATTCTACAAGTGAACTTCCTGAAACTGTTAGTAAAGAATTATATTATGAAAGTTTGGACACTACAGTTGATCCTGCATTAAAAGTTTCTTTGTTGCAATCAAAAAATGTTAGAGCACAAGATTTCACTGAATTATCGAAAGAGTATGCAGTTAATTCTTTGACAGATGAAAATAATTATTTGAAATCTACTGTTGATTTAATTAAAGGAATTGATCCAACATTTGTTACCCCATCAGAACAAAGTGAAGTTATGATCATTGATTCAATCACGTGGAGTGAATTTACAGCACCAATTAATTCTCAAGAAATTGCTTTAAAGATTATGAAAGCACAAGATTCTTCTAAAAATGTTATTGATTTGGATCCATCATCTTATGACGATGCATTAATTGCTTTCCAAGATGCAATCGATTTACAAGAACAAGAAATGGAAAGAACAGAAGGAGAAGCAGAACAAGAACAAGAACAACATATTGTTCTTACTTATCTTAAATATACTTTCATTCTTTTAAGAGTTCAAAGAGATTTAACAGTTCTTAATGAATTGGAGAAGACAAAACAAGAATCATCTACTCAAAAAATATTAGAAAGTCTTCGTGATATTATTAAAGTTAATGATGATATTTTAGAATCTATTGAAGAAATTAAGGAATTACCAGGTGTGGCAAATGTTGAAGAAATTTATGATTCACTAATTTCTCTTGGATTGTATTATGATTCACAAAAAAGATTAAATCTTGCACAATGTTACCTTGTTTGTAATAAATATACTGAAGCTTTAGCACTTGTTCAATCAGCAAAGGTAACTTTAGATAAAGCGAATGCATTTAAAACTGATTTTGGAAACAAATTACCAAATACTGAATCACTTTATAAACATAAAGATGAAGTTGAAGAAAAATTGAGAAAGCTTGTTGTTTTAGCTTCATATTTTAAATCTTCAGTTGGAAATGGAACGAATCCTGCTAATGGGTATGCATTGGATGATATTTCAAAGTTCCCTGAATTATCTGGTGGTGAATTATTAGACAATATAGTTCCATTGAAACCTCAAGTGAGAACAGTGAGTATAAAACCTGTATTGTTTGATATTGCTTTTAATTATATTGGCAATGAAGACTTAGAACCAATTATTAAACAAGGTACTACGAAAGTTGCAGACGATTTTGAATCTGAAGATGATAAAAAGAAAAGCGGATTTCTGGGATTTTTTGGTCGTTAAATAGTTTTACGGTTGTTTACAACAGTTAGATTTTTAAGTATGTAATTAAACTAATAACAGTTTTGTATTTTGATTTGTTCACACATTCTACACATCATTAACCATTATATTTTCGTGAAACACGTGAAAAAATGATTTGTTCGCGTTTTGCTGTTGAATAAAAAAGCTAAAGAGAGAGCGCTAGAGAGAGAGAGAAAGCTCACACATTTGGAAAGATGAGATTGAAAGAATTGACTCATTAAACGTAAATAAAGTTAACAAATCATGTCTAAATTCAACCAAATTGCGGTATGTTTTATGAATAGTATATGTGAAATTAATATATAGTTGTTAAATGAAAAAAAAAAGTAAAATTTAACAAATCAGTAACTAACATTTTAATATGACTATTTAATTTTCAACAGGGGCTTTATTATTCATTATCTGATTTTACTCCAGTGATTGATACTACTAGCCATAAATCTTTAGCAATTGTCTCTTCGGTGATTGGACTGATTACATTGATGTATTGTTTAACTCATACACCTACTAGTAAAGGTGCAATTTCTAATACAATTGATATTATCATTTATGCGATTATAGCAGCTATTTCTTCTCTTGGGTTAAGTTTTGGTATTTTATTCATTTCTAGTTACTCAGGGGTTTACTGTTAGTATAATATTTAATTGTTAAATGTGACATTTCGGTTCATTCATTTAATATAGGAGTGTATATAGGGATTTTTATATATGTGTTAATTATATAATTAATTATAAATAAATAAATTTTATTTTGTTTTATTTTCTTTACTGTTTGTTTCATCTTCCTTGAAGAACCAATAATTATTATCATTTTCAAAGTATTTAATACGTTCATCGAATCTTCGAACAGTTTGATAACCATCTAATAAAGCAAGTAAATACCATTCAATTAAATAATCAGTTGGTACTCTATAATAAATCAACCGTGGACGTAGAATAAAATAAATTTCAATTAAATGAATTGAAAATGTACCATACATTATCCAATCATTAAAATTTTTTAAAGATTTCAAAAATGAAAATGGATATGGTAATGAAGTAAATATAACAGAGTAAAGAAAATCAGGAAAGAAATGACCATAAATAAGTAATAAGACTAAAAAGATTAGAATTATATTAAATAGATTATATGGATAATTGATCCCCATTAAAACAATATGACTATGATTTATATCTTTAGCTGCTTGCTTTGCCATGAAAATAAAAACATTTGATACTTCATCCCAATTATGACATTCTTTTAAATTTAAAGGGAAATCAAAACGTATTGGCTTTGTAAATATAGGTTCAATCAAACGATGATGAAATGAAAATTCGAATTCTTGAACATTTATATCAATATTTGCAAGTTTAATATCATATATATCGCTATTTTGAATTGATGAATCTTCTAAAGAAGTAGAAGCTCCTGTAGCTGCGGAGACAGCACCATAACGATTACAACAAAGAATGTCTACAATAGCATGACGATGTCGAAGGTTAATATCCGATATTAAAGCCGCTTTAGTGAGTACCATTTATATATCAATCGAATAAAATATATGATCTGACAGATAAACTGACACATTTTAACGATTTTTGTTCGTATATACAAAATTGTTGTGTCGCTCTTCTAATAAATTCTTGGGTTTTTTATGAGAAAATTCTCTCCTCTCGAGTCTCTCTCCTCCAAAAAAAATCAATTTTCTTGTTTTGTGGCGATCAATCATATCCACACAAACACACGTTATTAATAGAAGTTAACGTTAAAAGCGGCTTTTCTAACAACAGAAACTGCTTTAAAAATGGCGTCAACAAACGCAGGAAAGACTACTGCTTCTACAGGTAACCCGGTCTCTAGGTATGTATATCAATTTCCCAAATGATGGCACTTGTTTTTCCATTTCATATTCTGCCTTTCCTTCTTTTTTTTTTTTCCTTTTTCTTGTTTATTTCGTTATGATTTTTATTCATTCAAATCAAATGTCCATCCCATTGGCTCTTTTAATTATATTCATTCATTTATCTTCTTTTGTTATGTTTCCCGGATGAAAACTCATTTACCATTTTATGTTCAAGAACAAACGCGTCATGTCATGCTTTTCCACAGTTTATATTTGTTTTTCATTTCAATTCCAACATCTTTAATTACTCTTCTATTCAATGATCTTACGATTAAATAATTATATTTATCATGTCTCTTCATATTTCTCAGATCATTTTGTTTCTTAACATCATGTTCATTGATATTACTTTTAATATCCTAATGCTATAATATCACTATCTTTAAGTATGCTTTTATGTTTACTAAGCTATTTTTACAATATTACCATAGTTAACCAGTAAGATTTTATTTACTAATAACTGTATACATCTATGAGACATCATCAATCCCTTTCTTTTTCCATTCTCTTCTATCCCCTCTTTCTTTTCTACGGCTGCAAGTTTGATCATATTTGAATTAAAATGTAAAATTTGGTTCATAGTGTGTGTGGTTTTTTCTTTTTCATCTGGTTACATCTCTAAAGAATATATTCAATTTAATCTCTTCATGATCACTAACTAATAATATCTTTTTAAATTAAAAAAAAATAAAACAGACAAACAAAAATTAATCCATCTTTGTTAAAATTAAAGATTCTTGATGCTTTAAGAAATAATTTTACTTCGAAACTTAAATCAATTATTAAATCTATTGACGATAGTCAGCCAACTAATTTTGATTTGATCAGATTGAAAGATGAACTGTTATTATATGCAGTTCAAGTCGGACCTTTCTCTGTTATTAAATATATCATTGAAAATAATTTAGTTGATGATTTAAACGTTCAAGATTCTGATGGTAACACTGCTTTACATTTAGCTGCTATTTCAAATAGGGATGATGTCATCAGGTACTTACTTCAATTACCTGATATTAATGATTGTATTTTAAATAAAGAACTTAAACAACCTTTCCAATGTACTTCAAATATTGAATTAGCTCAAGTTATGGATCGAATGCGTATGATTTATGTTGAAAATGCTACTTTAGAATTAAGAAAAGCTTTTGATACTAAAAATTTTGATTTATTAAATATTATTTTAACTAATCCAAGAAATAAAGAATTGATAGATATTAATGGTACCGATCCAGTTACTGGTGATACCATTTTATTAGAATTTATTAAAAGAGGAGATAAAGAAATGGTCAAATTCATCCTTGACCATGGTGCGGATCCTTTTAAAAGATCTTTATCAGGACGTTCTCCAGAAGATAGTACACTTGACCTTGAAATGAAACAAATTATTGCAGAGTCATTTTCTAAACAAAATATCATGGAAACAACTTCTCGTCTTCAAGATGGTTGTCCAACTTATAAAAGTTTTTTGAAAAAGTGGACTAATTTTGCTGGTGGTTATAAACTTAGATGGTTTGTTCTTGATGAACAAGCTCGTCTTTCTTATTATAAATCTCCAAATGATATTAATAATACATGTAGAGGAATGATTCATCTTGCTCATGCTATGTTAAGAGTTGATTCTTCAGAAAATACAAAATTTGAAATTATTATTCAAAATCCTTCTGATGGTTCTCCAGTTAGATGGCATTTAAAAGGTGATCATGTTACAGAAACCCAAAAATGGATTTGGGTTCTTCAAAATGCAATTACTTTTGCTAAAGATATTGAAAAGAAACAACATAGATCAATTTCTGCAAATCATAATTCATTTAATGAAGATATTTTTCATTCTGCTGGTATACCACCTGGTAATTTTTCTTTTGAAGGTCCAGCTAGTATTTCTGAATCTAAATCGTTAAACTCTTTTGAACATACCAATAATGACGTTTCAAGTACTACTTCTTCTAATCAACGTAAACGTGTTTCAGTTGTTGTTTCAGAAGCAAATTCTGCTGCTAATGAATTCAAACAATTACTTGCTGAAAATGAAACTGAGGCTGAATTACCTTTGAAACTTTCAAGAGTTTCAGAAGAGAGAATGAGTAAAATTGATTCAATCGTTGAAGATAATGATATATTTATTAAAAAAGATTCAAATAATGAAAATGATGGAATTAACAATCTAACCGATTTTGAAAATGATTATACTAACTATAATAATAATGATAGATTAAAACCTCAAGGTGGACCTGTCCCTAATAGATCTGCTCTTTATGGTGGCCCTCCTCCAAAGATAAGATCCAGTATGGATTCAAACCGTTCTGCACTTTCATCCAATAATGGAAAGCTTACTACTGCAGCATCAATTACTTCAAATGGTTCTGAAAGATCTACTAAAAGCTCTAGGGCCCTTTATAAAAGGCCATTTCATAAATTATCAAAACTGGGTAAAAAGACTAGAGATTCACTGAGATCAGATTCAAAGAAGCATTCATACTCCAACTCTAATACTTCTCAATTGTCATTTGCAGATTCAAATAGTATTCCTTCTTCTGATATTAGATTTGAGGAAGAAGAAGATGATGATGAAGAAGAAGATGAGGAATATAATAATTCTAATAAGAATTTGTTAGCTGCAAAGAATGGTAATTCTGATTTGATCATGGTAAGAAATCAAATGATGATTCAATTAACTACTTTCCGTGACTTTTTGAAAGAAGCTGATTCATCAAATGATATTTCAAAATCAGATCTTGTTCATACTTGTACTGACATTTTAAATACTCTCGAAAACTTGATTACAAAAGAAGGTGAAACTGTTAATATTAAGTATAATGAACTCGTTCATAGACTTGATAAGCAACATAAAATTTCTTCAATTTGGGAAAATTCAATTAAGCAGCTAGAATATGAAATCAGAGATAGAGAAGGTAAGATTGTTGAATTAGAAGATAAAATGAAGGCAATTAAAAAGTCTCTTAGAAATAGTGTTTTGGTCAATCATAAAAGTCTGGCAATTAATCCACATGAAGCTGAAATTAATATTGCAAATGAAAGTAATAACAATGGTAAAGAAATCCAATCATCAAATGCAAATTCTGCTGCTTCCTTAGCTAGACAAGCTCTTTCTGCAAATTTGAGATCATCATCATCCATTTCTATTTCTGCTCCACCTGTGCCTGCTCAATATTCAAAAGATTCACCAGCTGCTCCCGCAGTGGCTCCACCTCCAGTTCCGGTTATCGATGATCCAACATTAGCCAAATTTCTCGGAGAGGATGAAGACTCTGAAGATGAGTTTTTTGATGCTCAAGATTTGGATGAAGTTAAAGATATGAGTGTCCTTGAAAGAATAGAAACTAAACGATTACACGAACAAATGGATTTAAAATCAGATCAGAATGAAATAGCAAGAGATCAACCGGTGGGTTCTTTTACCAATCCTTCAATATTTATTCAGCATCCAACTAATGAATATATTTCAACAATATCTTCAAAAGATAAATACAAGGAGATAGGAGAACAAAAAGAAGAAGAAAATGAATCAGAAGAACGATCCAATAAATCAGAAGAAACGGTTCAAGCAACAGAAGAAGAGGCAATCAAAACAGAAGAAGACGATGGTGGCTATAAACCAGTTATTGATCAAAATGGTCACTATATCGTGAACACTCATGAACTACTGAGTTCTTCTCAGCAAGAAAGATATTCAAATATCGTTAGCGAACGTACTTTCAAGGGTTATGAAGATCCACTTCGAACAACTTTAGCTCCTGAGGATAACAGACCAAAAATTTCTCTTTGGGGTGTGTTAAAATCTCTTGTTGGTAAAGACATGTCTAAAATGACATTACCAGTCACATTTAATGAACCTACATCCCTTTTACAAAGAAATGTTGAAGTCATTGAGTACTCAGATCTTTTAGATAAGGCATCCACTATTGAATCATCAACATTGAGAATGGTTTACGTGGCTGCATTTGCAGCTTCTGAATATGCTTCAACAGTTGGTAGAATTGCCAAACCTTTCAATCCACTTTTAGGTGAAACTTTTGAATATGCTAGACCTGATAAAGGGTATAGATGTTTTGTTGAACAAGTTAGTCATCATCCTCCAATTTCCGCATTAGTAGCAGAATCTGCTTCATGGTCTTATTATGGTGAATCCAACGTGAAAACTAAATTTTTGGGTAGATCCTTTGATATTAAACATCTGGGTAAATGGTTTTGTGAATTATATCCTGATTATGGTGTTACATGCAAAGATGGTTCAAAGGAAGACATGGAACTTTATTCTTGGACAAAGGTGAATAATTCTGTTATTGGTATCATTATTGGTAATCCAACTATCGATAACTATGGTGAAATGGAAATCACCAATCATATGACTGGTGATCGTATGAAGTATACCTTCAAACCAAGAGGTTGGAGAGCATCATCTGCTTATGAAGTGAAAGGTGAAGTGTTTTCTCCTGATGGTAAGTTGAAGTATTATGTTGGTGGTCATTGGAATGATACAATTTATTGTAAGCCTGCTAATGATAAAAATGCTGAGAGATTCCTTGTTTGGAAAGCTGAGCCAAGACATGAAATGATGTTTCATTTAACAAATTTTGCAGCAACTTTGAATGCCCCACAACCGCATTTATTACCAGTAATTGCTTGTACCGACACAAGATTGAGGCCTGACCAAAGAGCAATGGAAGATGGTGAATACGACCTTGCAGCAGCTGAAAAAGATAGGGTCGAAGAAAAGCAAAGAGCTGTTAGAAAACAGAGAGAAATGAAAGGTGAAAAATATCAACCATCTTTCTTTTCTAGGGACTCTCATCCAGTTACAGGTGATGAGTTCTGGAAATATAGAGGCACCTACTGGAGAGCCAGATACGATGGTAAGCTGAAGAATTATAAGGATATCTTTTAATACCTAATTTACAGATATATCCTTATGGCATTTTATTCAATTTCTGAATATTTTCATTTGTAAATATTTCACGTTTTCAACCTGTCATAGAGAAATCATTCTCTTTTTTTAACACATTAATTATGACTGACCACAATTTCTTCTTAACAGTTTATGCAAGAAGAGATTTCTTATTTTTATATACAATTTTTATTTTTGTAATTTACGATTATATGTTTTTACTGTTGTGTGATTCGAAGCGGAAAAGATAGTAATTAGTGGTGTGTGTGTGTGTAAAATTAAACAAAAACACACAACAAAAACACACACACACAGATATGCGAATAAAAACAAATAAAAAAACTGTTTTTAAAAAATAAACTTATTATAAGGTTCTCTGTCTTCTATCAGATGGTATAGCTGAATAAGAAGGAGTCTTGTTGAATTCTTTTTCACCTCTCAGTGTCTTTGCAACATCTGGACGATGGTCCATTGCAATTTTAACTAATTTGTTTCTATACTCTGGAGGAACTGACATGAAACTAGCATCTAAACATTTTTTGAGAACTAAATCAAATTCAGTCCTCATTAATTCTCTAGTTGATTTATTTTGCCTATCTAGTTCCTTTGCATTTGAATCTAATTCAATTTTTTTTTGCTGTATTTTCTTTTCAAGGATCTGAATATCAGTTTCACGTCGATTTATATTAATTTCTTTACGTTTAAGTTCAATTTCTTTTTTTGTTAATTCAATTTCATGTTGATTAAATTCCCATTCTTTTCTATATGTTTTAAAACAGGCTTCTTGTAATAATTGATTAACATCAGCTCGTTGATTTGGATCTGTTATTAAACATGCTTCAATACATAGGCTTAATCTTTGAGAATAATGTGTTGGAATTGATTGAAATGTTCCTTTAAGAATTTTATTTTGTAATTGTGTATGACTCTTTGCTGTAAATGGTGGTATTAATGCACATAATTCATAAATGACACATCCTAATGACCAAACATCACAAATTGGACTATAAGCTTGTTCCGATATCACTTCAGGTGGCATATAATATGGTGTTCCAACATATGTTTGAGTAAATTGAGTATGTGGTGCTAAACATTTTGCTAAACCGAAATCACCTAATTTAACTGTATATTTATCTGACATGAAAAATATGTTATCAGGTTTTATATCTCGATGGATGATAGCTTTACAATCTGGATCTTTATTTGGTCCTATTTCAGGTGTAGATTTTGTTAATTGTGTAACAGGTTCAACATTTTTTCCATAATGACAACGATGTAAAGCAAGTAGTGTTTGAGTAAAAATTTGCCAAATTAATGTTTCAGGAATATGTTGTTTCTTTTCTCTATAATATTTAATGATTACTGCCAAGTCACCACCATCACAATATTCCATATAAATATATAAAAGTTTTTCACGTTCATTATCTTCATGATGATAAACTTGAACAATATTTGAATGATTTAAACTCTGTAAAATTAAAAATTCTGATGCAAGTTGTCTGATTTCTTTTGTAGACATTGATTTATAAGATATTTCTTTACGAACATATAATTTTCCATTTGTCTTCGATCTCACTTTTCTAACAAGTCCAAAAGATCCTCTACCTACTATCCCTTCATCAACAAACTGATCTGTTGCACTCATTATTTCTTCTTTCCTTTATAAGGTCTTATTATTATTTACTGTTGTATATCCCACCTAATCTACCTTAAACGTAGTAGTAGTAACGATTCGTGGGTTTTCTTTTTTCTTTCATTATATTCTATCTTTTGAAGTGTTTACCTTTTTCTTCTTTTGGCTGTAACTTGTGACGCGTCGCAAAACGTCGATCGACCGCACTTTTTGCTCATAAATATGAGGATTTATACAATGTCAATTGTCATAAAGAGCATGTGTATAACAACAAAGGGGTTTATCAATTATAAACAACATGAAATCTTTTAAGAATACACAACATACACATAAAATAAACAGTTACTGCTTTCTTAGTATATATAATGGTGGGAAAATGTATGTAAAAAGTAAATATTTTAAGCAATCCATTTCTTACCAGTTAATGCTTCGTATGCTTCAATGTACTTTTCAGAAGTTTGTTTAACGATATCTTCTGGCATAGAAACACCAGGTTCACCAGCGACATCATTTGAAGTTAACCAATCTCTTAAAAATTGTTTATCATAAGAATCTTGAGACTTACCGACTTCATAAGTTTTAGCATTCCAAAATCTTGAAGAATCAGGTGTTAAGACTT
>JAJLVG010000376.1:955-12441 GCA_030564585.1 Martiniozyma abietophila
CCCTTTTATTTGATTTACTGAATTTCCAAAATGATTAGGTGTTGATGTTATTGATTCAATATCTAATTGAAATCCTTTATCAAATAATTTGATATCCTTAGTACGATCATTTGTTTGCCCATTTTTACTATTATCACTTTCCCCATCATGGTCATAATCACTATCAATTATACTATCTAAATTCATTTTAATGTTACCATTACCACCAAATAACCCATGACCATTATCAATAGTTTCAAAATTCTTATGATTATATTTATTAGCTGTGATTTTATCTGAAACAAAAATTGAATTCATGTATGTATTTGAGTGTGATTGTGTAACATGTGACTGACTATGAATAACAGATTCAAGAATTTCTGTTGTATGAACTTTATAATTTGGAACAGATAACCTTCTCTTATTCACTGATGGCGATTGATCAAATTCTAAATCATATTCACTTTCAGAGCTAGAATATATTCCAGTTGAATTTTCATTATTATTATTATTATTATTATTATTATTATTATTCGTAACGAATTTATCAAATATATTATGACTTGTAAGAGCTTTATTTAGATGTTTAGAAGCACAATTTAAATCCATTTTATTAGTATTATTAAAATCCAATAATGAAGATGTGCTAATTAATGAATTAACTGAATTGTTAGATTTTTTCTTTGTTAATGCAGCACCAAATAATCCTGTTGCTCCAAGTGTTTGAGACTTTTGTTTTGTTACAACACTATTTCTTGAATTGACTCTTGATAAACTTAAACTTCTTAAACTTTGTTTACTTTCTTTATTTAATAAACTTAATCCACGTTCCTTTTCATTTTTAAATGAAGGATGATCCATTTCAACGTAACCGATTTTAGTAGAGTTAGCTGTTGAACAAGAACTTGATGAATTTGATTGATTATTTGATGATTGACAAACTAAGGTATCATCATTTATAATTGAATCATAATAATCTTTATAACCACCTTCAAGAATGATTATATCAGGATAAAATAAATTTGGGTAATTTTCTCCACTTATATGTCTATCATATTGACGTAATTGACTTGCTTTCATTGGTCCTCTATGGGAACTAAATTCACAATGAAATATGACTAATTTTCTATTATCTTTTGTAAATTTTAATGGTGATTGATCTAAAACAAAATCTGAAAAGAATGTATCTTCTAATTCTTTTATATTTGTAATATTAGTTGCACCATCAATATGACCACCATTAAATTCAAATCCAAATCTACAATCAACAATAATTAAATCTTTAAAATATTTAAAAAATGTTTGTTTATTATTATTATTTTTAAAATTTTTAAATTCTTTAAAAATTTTTTTAAATTCTTCAACAGAAATTAAAGGAAATTGTTGATTTTCTTTTTCATCATTTAATAAATGAAATGGAACATCATTTAAAACAGAATTATTAATTGGATCCAATTGATCTCTATTAAATGGATTTGAAACTGATAAACTTTTTATATTTGATGCTAATTGATCAGTATTAATAAAATTATTTTTTGTATTACTCGAACCAAAATACATTAATGATTGATGTCTTGATAATTTGTGATTTTGACTTTGATTTTGGTTGATTGATTTTAATGAAGGAATATGATGATACGTATTCCTATTTTGTAATGGTGAACCTAAATCACCATATGTATAATTCAAATCATCATTTTCTTCATTATTATTATTATTATTATTATTATTATGATTATGATTAACATCATCATCATCATCATCATCATCATCATCATTATCAATTGATATTTCTCCTTCACCATCATAATCAGCATCAATTTCGTAATCATTATTATCACTAACATCAGATGTATTAGAAAATAAAAATTGTGAATTTGTATGACTAAAAATTGATTTTGATTCATCATGATTTATATCAACAAATTCTGAAGAAAATGGATTTGAAATTCCCAAACTTAAACCTGAAGTTGAAGTTGAAGTTGAAGTTGATGGTAATCCTGATACTAAAGTCAATGCAGATGCAGATGTTGTTACTGATAATGATCCATATGATGATGTTGGGAAATTATTCAATCCTAAATTTGATGATATATTATTATTATTCATTGTAGGATTTGAAGAATTAAAAATTGATGATTCAAGAGCTGTTTTTAATGATGCGATACTTGATTTTTTGACTACTTTACCTGTAGATGTAGTTGAACTTGTTCTTGAATGACCTTTAAATATTGATGAAGAAGATCTTTTACGAGTATGGTGATACCTTGTGAATGCACCTGAAGGTTTCTTTGTTAATGTTGAAGATGGTCCATTGAATGTTGTTGCTCTGAATAATCCAATAGTTGTGTTATTGTTATTGTTGTTGTTGTTGTTGTTGTTGTTGTTGTTGTTGTTACTGTGATTAGATGTTGATGTTGTTATTGATGATGTTAATGATGCAGTTGATTTAATTGATTGTAATGGAATAAAATTATTATTATTTTCTTTATTTTCAATTGTTGTAGATTTTGAACTAAAATTAATATTTGATGATAAATTAGTTGAAAGGTTCATACAATTATTTGAAGGATTATAATTTAAATTTGAGGAAGTTACTGATAATGTCATTGGTCTTTTCATTGATTGTGATCTTTTATGTGAAAAGAAAGAATTTCTTCGTTGTTGTTGTTGATTTTGAAGTTTGCTTGCAGCATTATTAGAAGGTGAATCAATTGATTTGAAAGGTGAATCAATTGAAGAATCAATATCCATTTGAGAATCCATTTAATTTATTCCTTTGTTAAATATATATGGGAAAAAGAACTCTAATCTTGATTGCTTAAAGAAAAAAAGAAAAAGAAAAAGAAAGAAAAAAAAAATGCCAGTAGTAAATAGGTATCTGTGGATATTAAAAAGTATTAAAATACGTAATAAATTAACCAGGAAGAGTTGTTAGTTGTGTTGAATTAAAAGATGAACCAGGTCGTTTTCCAAAGAAGATTGCTATAAAATCTTAAAACAATTAAAGAAATTTTAAAAATTTCTCGCGTGTTTACATTTCACCAAATTCGGATGGGACGAAAACACAAACATTTTTATTGCTTTGTTTGTTTTACATATTTGATACTAGTTAAGACTTTCGGTACGTATTCCGGTTATTAAGGCATGCAAGAAGGTATCTGTTTATTAATTTATTACGATTTTTTAATCTAGTAGTCAACTTGTGTACAAGTCGAAAGTAACAAATTATGATCACGTTCAAAATTTCGTTAAAAAAAAATGGTACAATTTGAAACTGTTCGTTTATATTTATAAAGTGTTGGTAGAAGTTTAATTTATAAGATAATTTATGTTATGTTTATTGATCAACCAATAAGTGAATCAAGAATATCTTGATATTTCCCATGGGTTGCATTATTAGCTCTCTTTAATTTAATTTCTGCTGATTTATACCATTTTTCTTGATCTGAACTTTCAACATCAAATAAATTACCATAAGTAATTTCAGCTTCTGCAATATCAACCCAACTTTTTGGATCTTCTTCATCCCATGTATCCTTTAAATAATTTAAAGCAATTTTAACTAATTTTAAAGCTTCAATACGAGCAGATTTTGATTGATTAAGTTCATCTTCATTTTCATTTTCATTTTCATCTTTATCTTCATCACTTCTTTCAAATGTAAAACTTGTATAAAAAGCAATAGGTTCTTCAGCTTCCATTAAAAATGATTGACCAATCTTTTTATTAATATTCCTTTTCAATTTTTCAATTTGATCTTTCTTATCTTGATCATTTTCATTTTCAATTTCAAAATTAAAATTTTGTAAAGATTCTTTATATTGAATCATTGCACTTCTCCAAAAGTTATTATATGTATCATCATTTTGAATATCATATAATGGATGAGATTTTAAAAGTTCAATTTCATCTTTCCCTTGTAAATGATGTAAATGATTATTATTATTTAAACATTCAATTTCATCTTCATTATCACTATCAACAACTTCATTCTTTTCATTACCAAATTTATCAATAATATCTAATAAATCATCTAAATTATCTAAAATTTGTAAAATCCAATGATTTTTAAATATTTTAAAATCATTTTGTTCCTTTGATAAATTAATTCCATTATTCCAATAATTTATAAAATTTGAAAATATATCAGTAATTGATTCATTATCTAACCATTCTTCAATTTTTGATCCAATATCCATTTGAGCAATATATTGAATTGCAATTTTATTTAATAATATATAACAATTTGAAAAATTTAATAAAATACTATTTTTAAATGTTGATTCACCATCAGATGAAATTGTTAAAGAAAGTTCAAACCATTTTTTACATTCTTCTTCAGGTTTAAATTTTGCAATATCAGATAATGCCATTGAATAAATACTATAATATTCATCATTTAATAAAATTGATTCAATCTTAAAATTTCTATTTAATCTATCACATTCATTTATAATCCCATTTAAAATTAATTCATTATCACGATCACTTTCAAGCCATGTTGACCAAAGTGCTGATAATTGTGATAATGGTGAATCAGGATTTGCACTTTCTGTTAATTCAATAGTTAAAAGATTTTCATTACTTTCATTTTCATTTTCATTTTCATCTTTACTATTACTATTATTTACTAAATCTGTTGATAATTGGGTTTTAATTGATTCAGAATTTTCTTTATTTTGTTTTTTTGCCTTTAATTTTGATTTTGCAACCTTTCCTAAACCTAATTGTCTCTTAACCATCTATTTATACTGTCATAAATTATCCTTTTAAATACTTTTCAAAGGAGAGTTTCATAGAAGAAAAAAAAAATTTTGTCACATCATAAAAATTTTTTTTTACTTACAAACAAAGAAAGGAAAGAAAGAAAGGAAAGAAAGAAATCAAATTAAATGACTGAAATACATACGTCAGATATAACTACAGATACACATGAAGATACAATAATAGATATGAATCGTGAAGTATTCACATGTTCAGCTAGTATCCCATTAAAAGTAGATCCAAAAGTTGCAGAAATTATAAGAAATGGTCCAATAACAATTCCATTTGATTTACCAACTCCTCCAGAATGTGCAATAAATTCTTTAAATGAAATTGAAAATCATTTAACAATTAAAAGAATTGATTCAGTTATTAAAAATTGTAAAGATTTATTAAATACCGTTAAAAATAATGACGATAATATTGATTCAACAAATAAATTATTAAGCTCATTTGAATCATGGGAAAGTTCACTTCGTGCTGAATTTCCTGGATATATAAATACTGAAGGAGGATCTACAAGTAAACAAGCAATGGAACCTACTAAACGGTTATAATTTACTATATATAAACCCCTCTAGTTAACGAATTAAATGACATAATATAATAATTAATCGTAAAATTGAACGATGAAGATGATGGGGGAGGAAGTTGATGATTAAAATGAAAAAGAGACCAAAATTGTGGAGAAATTTTTTTTTTTTTTTCCTTTGTCCATTTTCAAAGTTTTTTTTTTTGATTTCTTCTTCTCTTCTTTCCTTCTTTAGTCTTAAACAGTTAGTGATTAATAATACCAGCTAAATGACTAGTTTAGATCTTTATTTTTCTAAAGGTAAAACAGTTAATTCACTGATTTCAAATTTAAAATTAGCTATTGGTTCAACAGTCTTTTCTAAAACTTTAAAACCAATTATTGATATTGAAGGCGATTTATCATGTTTATTAATTAATAAAAAGACAGGATTTGAATTATTTGAACCAAATACAATTGTTAAATATTTAAAAGTTATTTCATTAAATGATAATAATAATTCATCATTATTATTTAAAATTTCTGAAATTGAAACAAGATTAAATGATTTATCATTAATTGATAATGATTCAATTAATGATATTACTAAATCATTTACTAATAATATTGATGAAACTTCAATTGATCAAATTTTAACATTTGCTTCTATTTATCCATTTATTATTAAATCAAAAATTGAAAATGAATGGTTTGAAAAATTTTCAAATTTATTATTAATTAAATCAAGTATTGAATTAACATTAAAATTTACAAAGCAAGAAAGAACTAAAGAAAAAAATACTGGTAAAATTAATGTTTTAAAAGATCATTTAATTGAAGAAGTTAATGATATAATTTTACCAAAGAAAGGTGAAAGAAATATTCTTATTACATCTGCTTTACCTTATGTTAATAATGTTCCACATTTAGGTAATATTGTTGGATCAGTTTTATCAGCAGATATTTATTCAAGATATTGTAAAGATAGAGGTTATAATACATTATTTATTTGTGGTACAGATGAATATGGTACAGCAACTGAAACTAAAGCATTAGAAGAAAAAGTTTCACCAATGGAATTATGTTCAAAATATCATAAAATTCATAATGATGTTTATAAATGGTTTCAAATTGGTTTTGATTATTTTGGTAGAACAACAACTGAAAAGCAAACTGAAATTGCTCAAGATATTTTCATGAAATTATATGATAATGGTTATTTAGAAGAACAATCAATGAGACAATTATATTGTCCTGAACATAATGGTTACCTTGCTGATAGATATGTTGAAGGTGAATGTCCAAAATGTCATTATGAAGATGCAAGAGGTGATCAATGTGATAAATGTGGTACATTATTAGATCCATTTGAATTAATTAATCCAAGATGTAAATTAGATAATCATACACCAATTCCAAGAAATTCTAATCATATATTTTTATCACTTGATAAATTAGAACCTGAATTAAAAGAATGGGTATTAAAATCAAGTGAAGAAGGTAAATGGTCAAAAAATTCAAAAACAATTACAAATTCTTGGTTAAAGGAAGGTTTAAAACCAAGGTGTATTACACGTGATTTGGTTTGGGGTACACCAGTTCCATTAAAAGGTTATCAAGATAAAGTTTTATATGTTTGGTTTGATGCAACAATTGGATATATTTCAATTACAGCAAATTATACAAATGATTGGAAAAAATGGTGGCAAGATAATGAAAATGTTCAATTATATCAATTTATGGGTAAAGATAATGTACCATTTCATACAGTTGTTTTCCCTGCAACAGAAATTGGTACAAGGGATCCATGGACAATGTTATATCATTTAAATACAACAGAATATTTACAATATGAAGGAGGTAAATTTTCAAAATCAAGAGGTATTGGAGTTTTTGGAAATAATGCAAAAGATACAGGAATTTCTCCATCAGTTTGGAGATATTATCTTTCAAGTATTAGACCAGAAACTCAAGATTCACAATTTTCTTGGACAGAATTTGTTACAAAGAATAATTCTGAATTATTATCAAATTTAGGAAATTTTGTTAATAGAATTGTTAAATTTGTAAATTCAAAATATGATGGTGTAATTCCAATTTATGATGAAAATAATTGTTTAAATTGGGTAAATGAAGCAAAATTTGATTTTAATAATTTATTAAAAATTTATTTAAATGATATGGAAAGTTTACATTTAAGGAAAGGTCTTGAAACTGCAATGTTAATTTCTTCACGTGGTAATCAATTCCTTCAAGATAATAAAATGGATAATTCACTTTATGAAAATGAACCAGAAAAATCAGATTCAGTTATTTCAATTGGATTAAATATTATTTATTTACTTTCATCAATTATTGAACCTTATATGCCAGAAGTTAGTAATGATATACTTTTAATTTTAAATGCACCAAAATTAAGAATTCCAAATGAATTTGAATGTTGGTTATTAAATGGTCATTGTATTGGTAAACCAAAATATTTATTTAATCGTATTGATGAAAAGAAGATTGATGAATGGAGATCTTTGTATGGTGGTGAACAAGTTAAATGATTTACTACTACTACTACTACTACTACTACTACTACTACTTTATATAATATATAAATTTTATAAGTTACTGAATATCATATCTTATCTTATCATATCTTATATTATCTTATTATATTACAGTATTACTAATTGAACTGATCTGAACTACGTTGTGTCGTGTCGTGTTGTGTTCAATCTTACCGTGAAAGGCATTAATAAACGAAACAAACACAAAATATATTTCGTTATCTTCGCGGCGCATAACCCGATTTGGACTAATCTCAACTGAAACTTGAAGAGAAAAAGTGAAAAAAGTGAAAAAAGTGAAAAAAGTGAACGAACGAACAAAATTCATTATATCAAAAGAAGAATTTAAATAGAGTATAAAAGAATAGAAGTAAATCAATTGAACATGTCTATAATTGAACGTGCTACTCCTATTGCATCACTCACTTTAATTGCAGTTTGTTGCTTTGGATTAGGTTTATCTTGCGCTAATTGGCCTTATCATTACACCCTTCTTTGGAATAAATTTGCCACAGAAGCTGAAATTGACGTTGCAATTGCACATTACGTTAATTGGCTTTCAGTTCCACATTATATTCCTTACATTCTTTATAGTATCGCTGGTTTAGGTGTTGTTGCTTCAGCTCTTAAAATTGTTTCACCTTCTGATGAAACTGCTTATTTTGAATATGGTACTTTAGTTGCATACGTTCTTTCTATTTGTATTTATATTACAAATGTTCGTTTTGGTGTGTTTTCTGCTGCTGCTGAACAATGGGGGGATTTTGATAAGAGAACTTCTATGAGTGTTGTTGCTGCTTCTGAAACAATGATGATCTTTTTCATCCTTGGTGTCGTTTTACTTCAATGTGCATTATTTTATGCTAAATATGAAGATGATAATGTTAAAACACAATTTCTTATTAAAGAACTTGAAACTAAGTTGAAATCAGTTGATACATCTACTGAAACTCCATCTCGTACTAATAATTCATCATCATCTGCAAAAAAGACTGGATCATCTGCAGGTGAAACTAAACCAACAAAGAAGAAAGTTTGATTTATTTGAATCTAATAGTAAAGCAATGCTTTTTTAGTTTACATGTTTACTGTAAGGGCTCTTGAAAGTTAATGAGTTGTTTATAAATTTTATTTACTTATTCATATTCCTCTAGTCTCTATTTTCTTTCGTATGTATGTGTATGTTTTTTATATTTTCTAATCGTACCAACCACTAATTATTTCATTCCATTTTTTTCAACACTTTTTAATATTTAAACGCTTTTCTGTATAATTCATAAAATCAATTGCTTCATTTATTGATCCGTATATTCACTTACTTTACTTTTCTTTACTTTTCCTTCTCTTTTCGTTTTTTGTTCGCAGCTTTTTTTACAATTTTTCGTCTTGAAAAAAAAAAAATAACTTCAACAACAAACACAAACTCATTTGAACATCAATACAACAGAAGTTATATATACAAACTACATTACTGTACATTAAACAGTTTACCCCTTTTTTTGTACCATACCAAATAAACGAAAATAATTTAAATATAAAAAGCAAAAATGTCAAAGCAACCTCAAATAGATATATCTCGTTTAGTTCTTGAATACCTTGCTAAAAAGGGTTATTCACAAACTGAAGCAATGTTAAGACTTGAACAATCAAAAATTCCTGGTGCTCATACAAATTTATTAACACCAAGTAATTCAAATTATCAAAAACCAAATTTAGTTGGTCTTGGTGGTGGTGGTATGTCAGATGAACCAGCAGAATTATATTCAAGAGCTTATATATTATTTAGATCATGGATGGAAAATTCTCTTGAAATGTATAAATATGAATTAGAAAAATTCTTATATCCTGTTTTTATTCATAGTTATTTATCATTAATTAAAAGGAATGACCTTTTAGATGCAAGATCATTTTTTGATAAATTTAAAAATGAACATATGATGTTACATGGAAATGAATTAAAACAATTAACTTCAATAACTGATATTAATACTTTAAATGAAAATCAAATGGCAAAATTATTTTTAACTAATAAATATAGAATAAATGTTTCTGCAACTGCAATTAATTTAATACTTGGATTTTTAAATGAAAATCAAGGAATTGGTGGTAATATAATTGTTAGAATTATTAATGATTATTTTGAAATTAAAACTCAATTAGAAGTTACAAATAAACAAACTGATCAATCAATTACTTTAGAAAATATTGAAGGTATACCCCAAATTTATGAATTAATTAATTCAAATGATAAATCAATTTCAAGATCAGAATTTATGAATAAAAATGAAATTCCTTTAAAATTAGGTCCATTACCACAAGATCCTGATTTTACAAAAGAATTAGAAACTGAATTAAAACTTAAAGATGAAAAATCAAAAGAAAAAGAAAATATTTCTTTATTAGATGAATATAATCAAAATTTTAAAATTTCAAATGATGAAAATTCTCCTGATAAAGATTTATTACCTTTACCACCAAAATCTTCTTTAGATATTAAAAGAGCTATAAATGAAATTCATGATTCAAGGAATAAAATTCATATTAATCCTTCTCAAGCTGCTTTACCATCTGTTTGTATGTATACATTTCATAATACAAATAATGATTTAACAAATCTTGAATTTAATCAAGATTCAACTTTAGTTGCTGGAAGTTTTCAAGATTCTTTTATAAAATTATGGTCAATCGATGGTTCACCTCTTAAATCAATTTTAAATAATGATCCATTAAATGAATCAGGATCAAATGATGATGGTTTACCATTAAATAATACAAGAAAATTAATTGGTCATTCAGATGCTGTTTATGGTTTATCATTTTCTCCTGATTCTAGATATTTATTATCTTCATCTGAAGATTCAACAGTTAGATTATGGTCAATGGATACTTATTCATCATTAGTTTCTTATAGAGGTCATAATTCACCTGTTTGGGATGTTGAATTTTCTCCTTTTGGTCATTATTTTGCAACTGCCTCTCATGATCAAACTGCAAGGTTATGGTCATGTGATCATATATATCCTTTAAGAATATTTGCTGGTCATTTAAATGATGTTGATATTGTTAAATTCCATCCAAATTCAACTTATTTATTTACTGGTTCAAGTGATAAAACAATTCGTATGTGGGATATTAATAAAGGTGAATCTGTTCGTTTATTCATGGGTCATTCAACATCAATTTCTTCAATGTCTTGTTCACCTGATGGTAGATGGTTAGCATCTGGTTCAGATGATGGTATAATTAATATTTGGGATATTGGTTCAGGAAGAAAATTAAAAACAATGAGAGGTCATGGTAAATCATCAATTCATGATTTATCTTGGTCAATGGAAGGAAATGTTTTAGTTTCTGGTGGTGAAGATTGTTCAGTTCGTGTTTGGGATGTTAAAAAAGGTACTTCTGATCAATCACCAAATTCTCAACCTGAACGATTTATACCCAATTCAATTATTGATGGTAATGAGTCAATTAATGAATCAATTAATGGATCAAAAAATAATGATTTTAATAATAGTACTACTACTACTACTACTACTACTATTAATAACAATAATACTAGTAACAATAATAACACTAGTAATGGAAACAATAATAATAATCCTAATTCAACCAATGGATCAAATAATAAAAATGATAATAAAAATATTTATTTACATGGGACTGCTGAT
>JAJLVG010000377.1:0-19472 GCA_030564585.1 Martiniozyma abietophila
AATTGTAGTTTTTATCAATTCTGTATTTGATTCAGTTGGAATGTATCCAGGATCTTTCCACATTGAAATAAAAAAAAAATAATAAGTACATATTGTTGATATCAAGAATACAAGGTTTAATATTGGTACATATGAAAGGGTATATGGCATTATAATAATAAGCCAAAAAAAAAGACAGCAATTTGCAGTACTAAAAAACAACCCTGAAAAAAAAGATGTTTTAAGAAAAGTTGATCTCTCTAGTAATATAATTTTAATTAAGTATTTTGCAAGAATTTGTTGAATTATTAAAACACATGAAATAATAAATAATTTTTCCCATATGTTACTAACTTTTGAGGTCGTTGATACCAAAATTAGCAAAGGTAACGTGATACAAGGAAGAAAAAATATGATAAGATTTGATACCTTTTCTGAAATCCAAAAGTCTATTTTATCTCCATTCTTGATATTCCTACCATTAGCTTGTAATACTTGGTTCCACTGTGTAGTAAAGTTCATATCTAAAGCAATATTCCAAGGTGATTTACCGTCATTTGTTTCAGCGAGCACTTTACAACCACTATGAACTAACGACTGAACAACTTTTTTATTTCCACTGACAATTCCCCAATGTAAAGGAGTAAAACCTTCTGCGTCTTTAAGATCAAGTTTTGCACCAGCATTTATAAGAACATCTACACTCAAGAAATCACCTTGATATGCTGCCCAATGTAAAGGTGTTCTCCCACATTGATCCTGATAATCTATGTCAATGTCATTAATTGCTCTCGTCACATATACTACCATCATAACATTACTTGAAAACACAGAGGAATGTAAAATTCCAACCCCCGTAGAATCGATAGCTTTAGTATTAACATTGCATTCTCTGATTAAATAGTCAACAATATATACCAGACCATATCTTGTTGCCCAAAGTAAAGGTGTTGCATTGAGCTCACCTCCTGAAACATCTGGATTTAAACCACGAGATACAAGAAATTTAATTGTTTGCAAACGATTATTTAGAGCTGCCCAATGAATTGGTGTTACACCTTCTTTATCTGTAGTTGTTGAAGGATCATTATTCAGAATAGTATTTAATGCCCCAATATCTCCACTTTGAGCTGCCAGTGTAAGGTCCAAGATACCTTCATGATTATCTATGGCTCTAGAAGAACAATTTGAGTCTGCCATAAGTAGATAATGAGTGATATAAATGGTTTTGATTTGGATTAAATTATGTTTTTTGTTTCTCATCCCTCAAAAAAAAAAGCTGATAAATATTATTTAAAACATAAAACATAATATTTATCAAGAGAGACAATCAAGTCATTTTAATTTACGCCTCAATCTATGATTGAAAAGAAGAATCAAAATAAATACATAGATATAGTAAAATCAACCTAATTTTGAAAAAATATCAAGTATTTCACAATATCTGACATATAAATTCATTTACAGTTGAAAAATGTAAAAATGAGATGCACACGCATAATGACATAATAGTAGTAAAATTTGTGATTGAAAATTATAAATTAATTATCAAATTTAAATGAAAGAATCGAATATTAGATTAAAATTACAATATTATTATATCAAAATGATATTTTCTATATAAAAAGTTTTGAAGATCAGTTTGATTTGGTATATACTATATGAGGTGGAGATTCAAAATTAACATGAACATTTTCTTTGGAAACTTTATTGAAAGTTTCACTTATATTACATTGGTCATCAATTTCTTGATTATTTTCGTAATTTTCTTTCTTTTCATCACTATTTTTTTTATCAATTTCATTTTTATCTTCATAGTTATCATTATTGTTTTGTTCATTTTCATGAATATTTTTTTTTTTTTCTCTTTCTCTTTCTCTTTCTCTTTCTTCATTTTCTTCTACTTCATTTTTTTGTGATCTAACTAATTTCCATAACCAAGATTTTTTATCATCCCAAAGATCTTTAATTTTACCTTGTTCAACAACTTTACCATCATATCCTAAAACAACAACTTCTTCACAAGCTTTGATTGTACTTGCACGATGAGCAATACTAATTCTAGTAACACCAGATTGACCTGCAGATCTTGAAGCCCATCTATTTAAATTAGTATTAACAATAGATTCACTTCCAGCATCAAGTGCACTTGTAGCTTCATCAAGAATTAAAATTTTTGGATTTTTAATTAATGCCCTTGCAATTGCTAATTTTTGCTTTTGACCACCTGATAATAAACCACCTCTTGGACCAACTTGTGATTGTAAACCTTGTGGTAAAGCAGGAATGAAATCACAATTTGCTCTTTGAGCACAAAATTCTGCATCAGTTGTTGTAATATTTTTCCTTTCTAATAATGAAAGAGAATAAATAATATTTTCATAAATTGAACCTTCCATTAAAATTGGTTCTTGTTGAACATAACCAATTTGTTTTCTAACTGAAACAGTTGAAACATTTTGAATATCAATACCATCAATTAAAATTCTACCTTCTTGTGGTTTATAATTTTTTAATAATAACGAAGCAATAGTTGATTTACCACGACCCGATGGACCAACAATACAAATGTTTGAACCTTGTTTAATTTCAAATGATAAATTTTTGAAAATTATATTATTTGGTCTTGATGGATAAGAAAATGAGACATTTTCAAATTTTATTAAACCTTTTACAGGAATTGGTAATTTTGAACCATGAATTGGATCTATTTCAGGTTTTAAATCAATGATATCAAATAATCTAGATGCAGCACCAACTCCTTTAAAAATTTCTGTGTAAAAATTTGCAATACCAAATGTTGCAGAACCACAATATTCTGTATATATCATATAAGCTGTTAAATCACCAATTGTCATTTCACCTTGCATTACTAATCTAGCACCTAATGCTAAAGTAACAAGGAATGTAGTATTACCTAACATACCAGTAGTTGAAAAAAAAGTTGCATTGATTAAAGCATCTTTAAATGAAACACGCCAAACATTTTGAATTTTTTCACCATATTTATGAACTTCCCTTGGTTCAGCATTAAAAGATTGAATAGTTTTAACAGCATTTAATTGTTGTTCAGAAACTTTTGTTAAATCACCAGTTGCTTGTTGTAATTGTCTTGATAAAGCACGAACTTTTAAACCATAAACCCAACTTGCAAGTAATAAAGGAGGAGCAAATGCTAACATTACCATACTTAAAGCGTGACTAAGATAAAACATCATACCAAGGCTTGAAGCTAAAACTAAGGTATGTTTAACACCATCAGACATATTATAAGTAATTGATTTTGAAACGACATAAGCATCAGAAGATAACCTTGAAATTAAATCACCAACTTTATTTTGATCATAAAATCTACCATCTTGACGTAAAATTTGTTTCATGAAACGAGAACGTAACCTTGAAACTAAATTTTCACCAATTATTCTCATTAATAAAGTCCTTGCAAATGTTGCTGCAGTTGCAATTGTCATAGCACCACCTAAATAAATTAAAAATGTATCAATTGGTAAACCATAAACTTTTAAACTATCATAAGTAATATTATTATTAGTTGAATCAGTTGAATTTTCATTTGTGTTTAAATTAATATAAGCATCTTTAGTAGCATCTAATATACTTCCTGTTACTTTTGGTAAAGACATTACAATTGCAGCAGAAATTGTAAGTAAAGACATTGCTAATAGGAATAATGAAATATCTTTTTTTGCTAATTTTATTAATCTCCAAACTTCTTTATATGATGCAGAATTTGTTTCTTCTATAGAAAGGTTAAATAAACGTTGTAAAAATGATCTCTTTTCAATTGGTTTTAAATTTATTATATCATTTTGAATTTGTTTAATATTTGAATTTAATTTAATTTTAATTTCATTATTTTGAAGATCATGTGAATTTAAATTAGATTTCGGCGATTGTTGTTGTAATAATAAAGATGAATAATGAAAATGTTTAAAAAAGGAAAGACTTTGAGGTCTTGAAAGTTGTCGACTAATTCCGTTATGAGGTCTCAATAATAATAGAAACATAATTCAATAAAACTACTTTCCTTTAATTTTTCCCTATTTTCTAGTTTCTATTACTTTTCTTTGATTTTTATAAATATATATATTATATTATATAAAAGATTTATAATTTCTTTAATTCCTTTTGTGTGTGTTTTAAATAAATAATTCTTTGAATCAGTTGAAAGAGAGAGATTACTTTAAATTTTATCTATCTTCCTCTCTCTCTCTCTGTCTCTACAGTAATAAAAATTAAAAAGTGAAAAAAAAACCACCACCTATTTTTATGACGATAAAATAAAATTTAATGTGTTACGTAAATTAGGGAAGTATAATCAAAATATAGTTGTTAAATAAAAGACAGAATAAATAGACAATGACATAAATTCATTATAAAGTAATAGAATATATATATAAATATATTAAATGTTTAAACTTTTACCAGTTGATAAATCAGTATATTTAACGATTTCACCATTCTTTAAAACTTGTGCTTTAACTTCAGTAATAAATCTTCTAGATGCTTTAGCTTGCAATTCTGGTTTTAAAGCCTTTGTTAAGACTTTACCAGAAATAGAAAAGTATTGATTAACAGAGATACCGGCTTTCTTCCAAGCAGACATTGTTTATAAATTGTTTTAATTAGTTGAAAAAAGTTCTTAAGTGTCGTCGTCAACTGTCTTTAAAACTAATTTTTTAAATTTTACTTTCACGAAATTATTCGCGCGCGCACATTTTTCTCAATTTTCTCACACAATTTTTTGTTTTACGTTTTTCGGTTCTTCTTTTATCTTTTTCTTGGTATAAATTCTTTTATAATTTTAATTGGACCGTTGTCGCGGGCTTCGTAACCAACAATTTTAGCACTCGTACACGACACGACACATACTATGACATGCCACGACATAAAAATTTGTTTTACGGTGTGAATTTTTATTTTATTTTTAAAAAATATTTTTTTTTACTCATCTTTTTTTTCTTTTCCTTCTTTTCATGAATATTATTTTTTCTTTTCCTTCTGTTCTTGATCTGATCTTGATATTAAATCAATTGAAAAGTTTGTAGTTATTTCAAATGGTTATTAATAAAGATTTATTTTATAAATTAGCTTCAAATGTTTCAAATGAAAGGTTAACAGCTGCATCAGACTTAATTAATGAAATTTCAATTTCAAATAATGAAAATGAAATAATTTATACATTAAAACGTTTATTAAATGGTTTATCATCAAATAGAGATTCTGCAAGAATTGGATTTTCTTTAGCATTAACAGAATTATTAAACATTTTAATTAAATCAAATTATGATCAAAATTTAATTATAAATAAAATTAATAATAATAATAATAATAATAATAAAGAAATTTTAATTGAAAATTATTCACCATGTCAATTTTTAAATGATTTAAAATTTACACTTGAAATTAATATTAAAAAGAAACAAAAAGGTAAAAATTTACGTTCATATTTATTTGGAATGTTATTTGGAATTCAATCACTCATAAATTCAAAAATTTTATTAAATAATGATTATAAATCATTAAAATTAATAATCAATGAATTATTTAATTTAATTAAATTAAAATCATGGATTTCAGAAATTGTTCATTTTACAATTAGAAAATTAATTTTAACTCATAATTTAATTAAAGATGAAATTTTTATACCATTTTTATTAAAAAAATTATCATTATTTGGTACTTTATTATCAATGGATGGTTTATTGATTTATTTATCAATTCCAATTAAATATCGTTCAAAATTAAATAAATTAGCTAATATTAATGATAATAATGATCAAAATAATCAAAATAACTGGAAAAATGGTGATCCATTAACAAAAGGTAATGGTGATTTATTAACTATTACTTTTAAAAATATTATTAATAATCAATCAAGTGAAATTGATAATGACAATGGTAATGATGATGATGATGATGATGATGATGATGATGAAACTACAACTAATCAATCAATTATTACTCAAAAAATTACTCAAAAAGGTAATTGGTCTTCTCAATTACATCCTATTTGGCCAATTATATTTAATGAATTACTATTAAATAATAAAGAACAACAGCAACAACAACAACAATTAAAAAAACAAAAAAAAACAAAAAGAAATAAAGATGATGATAATTCATCTGAACCATTAGAAAGAATTTCATTTGAAACATTTTATTCAATTTTTCAATCAATTTATTTTACTTCAAATTCTTCACATGAACGTAAATTTACTGGTTTAAAAGTTATTGAATTTTTATTAACAAATGATGAAATTAATTTACCTGATTATTTATTACCTTTAATGTTTAATGGTGGTGTTTCAAGAGTTATTATTGATCATATAAGTAATAAAGATCGAATTTTATTTAAAATGAGTTCTCAAGTTATAAATAGTTTAATTAATTCATCAATTAAAAATCATAAAAGATTATTTACAATTAAAGCATTAGAATATCAATGTGTTTCATTTGATAAAATTACGAAAACAAAATCTGTTTCAAAATTACTTGTAAATATTGATGATTTAAATGAATGGTGTCAAATTTTTAATTGGATTCTTAATATTGAAAATGATTCAAATATTTTAAATAAAAAGAGAAAAAATAATAATTTAAATGATGATTATAATAAACAATTTAAAGATTTAAAACTTTGGATTTTAGAATCAACTTATTCATTAATTAAAAGTAATAAAAATATTTTAAAACTTGCTTTATCTCCATATGAAAATGATGAAATTAAAACAAAAGATAAAATTATTGTTAAAGATTTAATTGAAAAATTTTTAATTTATTTAATTGATCAAGTCTTTTTTATTCAAGATGTTGAATTAATTAACAATATTAATGATAATGATGTTGATAATAATGATAAGGATACTAATATTTCAGATAAATTATCAAAAATTGCAAATGATAAATTTTCAAATATTTTAGGTACACTTATTGAATACTCAGAATTAAATTATAAAAATAATGATTCAAATAATAATATAAAATTTATTGATTGGATGGCTTTTATCATTAATTATTTAAATTCAAATGAATCAAAATTAAAACTTTCTATTGATAATGAATTAACTGAAATGAAATCTTGGGCAATTGAAACTTTAAAAATTATTCAAAATGATCAATTAGGTTCAATTGGAAAATGTTTAGAAATTTTAATAACAATGGCATTATTAGAATTATATGGAGGTGAAACAGAATCTGCTAGTGTTTTAATGGACTTAAAAGATGTTTATGAAGAAATCTCCTTAAATTTAAAAAATGAAACAATAAAAATTAATGAAGAAATAATTAGTGAAACAGAATTATCTATTTGTGAAGGTGATGAAACAACTTATTTTGATGCTGATAGTCATATAGAAAATACTATAATTGATGTTGATGATGAAGATGATGATGACGATGATTCAAAAACTAATAGAGTCATGGACACTTTCTTAGATCTTTTACTATCTTATATAACTCAAAAGTCTGCGTTGAAAAAAAAGATGGCTTTAAGTATTTGGAATACTTTACTTGATATGGGAATTGGAATGGATCAATTGAATAGACTTAGTGAAGTACTCAATACTAGAGAAAATAAAATGGGTATGGAAGCTTTATTTAATACTAATATTGAGAGACAAGAGGGGGAGGCTGAAGATGAAGATGAAGATGAAGATGAAGATGAGGATGAGGATGAGGATGAAGATGAAGATGAACATGAACATGAACATGAAAAGGAGGACGAAAAAGAGGAAGAAGAGGAAGAGGAAGAAGACGACGATGACGAAGAAGAAGACGATGACGAAGAGGAAGAAGATCAAGATGAATTGCTTTCAATTTCATCAGATTCAGAACTTTCTGCAACTAAGAATAATGATTTAAAACAAGAAATTGAAGAAGTCGAGAAATCAACAGCTGAAGCTTTAGCTGAAGCATTTAAATTGAATAATTCTGAAAAGAATAATGAAACTGTTAATCTTGAATCAAAAGAAAATAAAAACACTGACTCAGACTCATCATCAGAAGATGACGATGAATCTGTTTCTGATGAACAAATGTTTGCCCTCGATGTTCATCTTTCTGCAATCTTTAAACGTCGAAACGATGCTCTTAATCAGATCACTTCATCCCATAAAAAGACTGGAAATGAACGTAAAATGGAAGCAAACGATGCAAGAGAATTACTAGCATTGACAAAAAATAGGGTCTTAGATTTACTTGAAATGTTAGTTACTAGATCAGCCTACCAAAAAGGTAAATTATGTGCGGAAGTTTCTATTTCTTGTCTTGAAGTCATGGAATTAACCCTTGATAAAGTTGTTCAATTGAAGGCTAGAAAAGTTATTAAAGAAAGTTGTAAACAAAACTTTTTGGTTGAAAACGATGAGATTAAAGATTGGTGTTTAGAATTATTTAATAGAGCATTAGACATTGGACAAAAATCAAAGACAGAAATTTTGAATCAAGCCATAAGTCAATTTGTTGTTTATCTTGCAAGATGTATTACTAAAGAAAAGAATTTAATTGAATTCACCGAGTCCTTAGAACCAATCATTTCAAAATTGATTCAAGTTGGAAAAGATGAAAACAACAAGTTTGACCTTCAAATATTAAAAGATTTTAGTGGATGGTATAAGGCTAAATTGGTTTCTTTAGGTGGTGATAATGGTTCCGATCTTACGATAAACGAACTATTACCTTTATTATTAGATACCAATCGAGTTAAGAAGGTCAAAAGGGGAAGTAGAGGTAAAAAGAAAGGAAAAGGGAAGAAGAAGAAAGGATCTAAGAAGTAAGTATTTATTTAATCTTGTAATATAGTAAAAAGTAAGATTTTTTCACACATAAAAAAGAAAGAGGAAAAACAGAAAAGAAATAATAATTTAGTAAAGAAAATGGAGAGAGAATAGTGTTAAAGAAAAATAGGAGAGGGATCAGAAAACAGTTGTTTTCCAAACAAAAAAAAACAATGTAATACTTGCATGAGGCAATCACTAAGAAGAACAGATAAATCTATTCAAGTGATATAATATCTGGTTGAGCTTCAGAACTTCGTTCTTGTCTATTAATCTCATTTTGAATTTTATTATTGATGAGAACACTGGCACTTTGAATGGAATATAAACTTCCAATCAAAGTTAACTGTCGATCAGGAGCTCCATTAATTTCATCATGAACTTTAACATAACATGCAGTCTGAGACCTTATATCTTTTAAATTTTTACCACCTTTTCCAATGATGAGTCCAATATGATTCTGTGGTACAAATATATCTTGAGCCAACTTTCCGTCAGGTTGTGCCATGAGTACACCGTTTCTAATATGCGAATATCCAGTAGCAGCAACCAATGGTAAAACAGAAACAAGCTGACTGGCAGGACGATAATGAATAGAATTTACAGCTTGATTTTTATAACGCGTCATAGTATGAGCAACATGAAACACACCAGTTGTAACTTGATTCGGATTTCCTGTCATATGAAGAACTCGATCTGTAGATCCAGGCAATGGAGTAGTATCTGCCCTGACTGTAGCACCGGAAAGTGATTCAATTTCCCTTAATCGAGATCCTCCACGGCCGATAACGTAACCCATTATACCATGAGGCACTAATAATCTTAAACTAGAAGAATGAATAGTTTGTGCTACAAGGCCTACTGCCGCAGCAACAGCACTTGACCCACCTCCAACAGCAACAACACGTTCTGTGACACCTTCAATATTTTCTGAAACCATTATACGAGCATCTGTTTGGCTTCTCAAACGAGCAATCGCTTCGCCACCTCGTCCAACTACCGCAGCAGCTTCTGATGATGACACAAGTAGTCTACAAACTATTTCGTTTGCTTGGGGTCGACGTTTAGTCTGCTGATCATCAAGGTCTTCATTCTTGCGTTTTAACATATTTACCAATTTCTTTTGTAACAATGTGAACGATTTGGATTATAAATCGTTAAACCGTCTCTCTTGTCATTTTTCATTTCTTCACCTTCGTGCACTCTTTAAGAAGAAAAAAAAATTATTGTTATTCGAATTCATTTATATTAAATGTCTAAAAGTGATTCTAGTGATAGCGAGGAAGATTTTGATTATAATCCAGTAACAGAAATAGACAATGGGGAAAATGAACCTGAAGAAAGAATCGTTAGAACCCGTCAACAAAAACTAACTGACGAGACTAAATTAAAAAATCCTGTGAAAGTCAACAAATCAAAGAATACAGATATAGATTCAATATGGAACGATCTGAATGATCAAAGTAAAAGTAAAATGGACAATACAAATACTGATACCAAAGAAATTGATGAAAATAATTCGAATACAAGTACAAATGATACTCCAAAAATGATTAAAATTAATAGGACATATGAATTTGCAGGGGAATTGATTAATGAAGAAAAATTAGTCTCCATTAATTCGGAAGAAGCAAAGGCCCATCAAAACTCTACAAAAATCAAACAGGAATCAGAGAATCAAAATCAAAATCAAAATCAGAATCAAAATCAAAATCAAAATGAATTGCAACTACCGTCAAAATCCAATATTGAATCAAAAAATAATTTCAGGCGTAAAAGAAAACGTCCCAGTTTACTAGATGCTGTCATTTCTAATTCATCTAAAACAAAACTCTCTACGTTAGAAAAATCGAGACTTGATTGGGCTTCTTACGTTGATAAAAATAAAATTAGTGAAGAACTCAAATATAAAAATAAGAATGGTTTCTTAGAAAAGCAGGCGTTTTTAAATCGTGTGGATAACAAACAAGATGAAATATATAAAGCTTCAAAAAGTAAGTGATTGTTCATTTAAAGTTATCAGATAATTCTTTTTTCCTAAACTGTATACTATATATAATTTACATATATCTTTTGACCTGCATGACATTTGTATTTTATACTATTAATAATGTAAAAATTTTACCAATGTGGAACATTCCATGTGCTTAATGCCATATTAAAAACACTGGTCATACCTTCACCAAGAACCAATCCGGAAGAAAATATAATCAAACTGATTTGATCATCTTCAATATTTGGATTGACTTTTCGAAGTTGGTGCATCCAGATAAGACCAATTATCCCACCAACAAATCTTGCTAATGTGAACGATGGTGCATTATAGATACCAACACCAACAGCAACACCTGAAGGAAGCCATCTTACTATTTTACTCAACTTGTTAACTTTCTCCTTTTGAGAGCTAATTAACGAAGATCCACTTTTATTTAACTTGTGTAATAATTCTCTTTCTTTCTTAACCTTTTCAGCAAGAATGAATTTTGTTGTACTTATAATAGCTGTGAAAATGCTGGCAATTAAAGTAACATGTCCAACCATTTTTGGTAACTCATGACCATTGACCAATCTGGCACAATCAATCCAAATGACAGCTGTCGGAATTTTGAATACCTTGCCTGGAATTTCATAAACCTGATCATACCATCGCCAAACAGGAGTGGAAAGCAAAACACCCCATAATGAGCCAATAACTTGGGCTATAAATTGAGCTCTAGGTGGGGCTCGATGCATGTATCCAGTCTTTAGATCTTGCATTAAATCACCTGCTTGTTGAGTTGTAGCTTCTGCCAGTGCTCCTGATACAAGGTTAGAAAGTATAGCACCTGGAGTTCCGGGTGGTATTATAAGCGCCGTCACCAACTGTGAAAGCTTTCCTATTCCAGAAACAGGATTTAAATCTGTTTCCCCAAGAGATTTAACTCCAAGTAAAGATAACAATAGAGACAATGGTATCATTATTAATAAAAGGGAAGAAGGAACAATTGGAGCAACGATTTTCATTGATACAAGTAGTAAAGGAATGCATATAATAATTCCGACCACTGAAACCCATAATGGCATGGTTGGCTCTTCTTCTACCCAATTCTCATTATGAATTCCCTCATGATTAATATCTGATACTAGATTAGAACTGTTTCCTATAGAGTCCATAAGTTGAATTTCATCTTCATTTTCTTTATTACTTTGACCATGATTGACCCATATATAAAAATCCCAACATCCTTTACCTAATAAGCCTCCCAAACTAATTACTGAGTCAGTAATCATAATCCCTAAAGAAACCCACATAATCCAACCAGCGATACCATCCTTAGATGATTCAACATCGCCAGGCGCCCATCCTTTAAATTTTGCCAATGGTCCAAGAATGCACCAACCTAAAATCATACCTAAAAACATAGCAGTTGTTGTTTCAATTCCCATAATGATACCTTGACCCATATATGCTGGGGAAGGTGTAAAATTGATCAAATAATGTTCTGAAAGATAATTTCCAAATATTGGTAAAGATTGAAATCTAGGTATGAAATATGTAATCAATGTATACAATGAAGCAAAAGCAGTAGTAAAAGTTAACAGTTTAATATCGCTTTTATACGTATTTGAATTCTCAAGTGGGTCCAGTAAAGATGATTCTTCCGATGCATTTTTATTTATATTCAAGGTTCCAGGTCTTATTTCATTTGAATTGATACTAATAATTCCATCAGAGTTCTTATCATCATCATCATCATCATCATTATTTCTAATTGGGGTACCATGGAAAACACTTATTAACATCCCAGTAGCTTTACCACTAGGAAATTTTAACTTTTGTTTAATAATGAATTCTTCTCTCAAAGGAATTGCTACAAAAACACCAAAAAAAGCTAAACCAATACTCCAAACAACTAGTTTCCAACTAGGTGTAAATGGTATCCAATTTATCATTCCTGATTCTTCTTTAGTAAGTAATTTTTCAATTGCTGGGATAATTCCAATAAATCCAAATGCCAAAGGCCCCGTTGCAACTGCCACTGCAACAGATTGAGAATAAACATTTTCTTGAGGAGTTAAATTACCATTATCGAACCAATCTGGTAAAGATTTAATTATAGCATAAGAGAGTAACGCCGAGGGAAGGGACATCATAGACACCCAACCTGTTTGTAATCCGAATTGAAAATTTGAGAGTAGAACCAACGACCCAACAAATAGTCCAACAACAGTAGCCCTAAAAGTTACTGACATCTTGTTCTATAACCTTTCTTAGTAAGCTACTCTTCAAGGATAAAATAGTTTTTCAATTCATATATATATATTATTTCATTTGTAATCAAAAAAAAAAAGATTAGAAAAAGCTCCTCCTCGGTAAATAATACAAATTAGGAAAAAGAATCCGGATTTTAGGATTGATATATAATGTACTTCAAAATGTCTCCTAGTGTCATTACACCAAGTTGACGACCATCGTCATCTAATATAAATAGACGGTGAAGCCTGCTCTTACGCACTGTTTCTAATACAACAAAAAGGGAGTCTTGAAGTGTACATGTGTAGACACCTTCAAAATCATCACTACGTCTCAAAAGGGCTTCCCCAACAGACAAAGAAAGCTCTGTACTATTTCCTTTGAGCAAAGCCAGAACATCCACAGCTTCGTAAACGTTAATTAACTTTCCATCTGCATCAACAATCGGCACAGCATTGATGTGGTGTTTCACTAACAAATCAATCACTTGAGCAACAGGAGTCTCCAATTGAGCGCATACAAGCCCACTTCGAGTACCAATATTAAGTTCACTTAATGGTTGAAGTAAAAATCGAGTTTCTCTACAATTCATTGAAACAAATTTAAGAATTCTGTATTGAGTTAAAACAGAAACAACAATTTCTCTTTGAGTTTCTTCATCTCTATCGATTAGAGGAATTCTTCTAGCTGAAGATTGAAGCATTTTAACACATGCATCATATAATGACTTTTCTGGATGGATATGACCTGTTTCAATGAATTGTTGTTGTTGTTGTTTTAATCCATCAAGTGTAAGATCTTCCCAAGAAGAACCGACAAGGCCCAAAAAGTCCTTTGAAGTAAGAAGACCTGCAAATCTAGCAGTCTTTGAATCCCAAAGAGGTGCAGAAACAATAGCATTTTGTAATAAGATATTTAAAGCTCTTCTAACAAGAAGGGCAGTGTCAAAGACGACAACTCTGTAAGAAACTGGCAGCACGTCGAATGAAGTCTTCGACTGAAGAAACGCCCTAATTGCGTGGAGTGCTACTCTCTGGTCATGGGTTGTGTTTGTCATTGTAGCAGTATTGTATGTATCAAGTGTGTTATGTATTAACCGTTGTTGTTATTCTTATTGTTATTCTTACAATCTTTTAAGTGTTTGTTATGTTCTTCATCTCCTCCACTTTTCCCCGTTTTCTTTCATGCGAAGAGATTTTTTACTTTCATATAAATTTCTATTAGAATATCACTTATACTAATTAGAATACACCACAACGTGTTTGAATATATTATTGGACCGGAGCTGGACTCTTGATTGTGTTATTAATATTCTTATCATTTGCAAATATCGTTACTATGGAAAATTATTCAATAACTAGAAAGCTAGGTCAAGGAACATTTGGTGATGTCTCCATGGCGGTTCAAAAGTCTTCAGGTAAATTAGTTGCCTTAAAGAAGTTTATTATTAATGATAAAAAGGAAGGATTCCCTATAACAGCATTTAGAGAAATAACCATTCTTAAAAAGTTACAAAATATTCATGTTTTACAACTATTGGAAGTTATTCATTTTGAAAATCAATTTTTTACAGTATCTCCTTATATTTCATCTGATTTAAATGGTCTTTTACATAATCCTAGAATTACACTTAAAGCTTCTCAAATTAAATCCATTATGAATCAACTTTTATTAGGTATAAATTATATTCATCAGCAACATTATATTCATAGAGATATAAAAACAGCTAATATTCTTTTAGATTATTTTGGTGTCATTAAAATTGCTGATTTTGGTCTTGCTAGAATATACCATGGTCCACCACCATCAACTCCTATTTCAAGTCCAGGAGGTGGGAGGTTCGAATATACAAGTTTAGTTGTTACAAGATGGTACCGACCTCCTGAACTTCTTCTTGGTGATAGAAAATATACAACAGCTGTGGATATGTGGGGAATAGGATGCATTCTTGGAGAATTATTTGAGCGTCATCCTATTCTTGAAGGTCGAAGTGATATTCATCAAGCTCAATTAGTATTCGAATTGCTTGGATCACCAACTGCTGAAACTTTCCCAACTTGTCATTTGATTAATAACAATGAAATAGATTTAAAAACAATTTACGATAGAACATTTGAAAATAGATTTACCGATTCTCAACTTGGGTTAGGAGGTATTGAATTACTTTCAGGTCTATTGAATCTAGATCCTCAAAAAAGATTCAATTCTCTGAAAGCTTTAAAATCTTCATGGTTTACAAATGATCCAAAACCTTGTAGTTTGAAAGAGTTAACTGGTATGGAGGAAAGTCATGAGTCAGATGTTGCTAGATACAAGGAAGAGCAGACTGAAGATGATAAAAATTTCAATCAACAACAGAATTCACAAAAGTCTCAAAATGATGGACAGTATCCCTCACGTTCTCTTGATCATTCTAGATATGGTTATGATGGTGGAGCTGGTAATGAAATATATAGTTCAAGGAATAATGAATATTACCAATCCAAAGATAGTTATTATTGTGGACAAATGGCAAAACCATGGACAAAAGAAAAGAGAAATTGGAATAATGATATACCTGATCAATCTCGTAAGCGTTTCAAAGGAGAACCAAATCGAAAATCAAGTTCTCAAGGTAAAGGTCTTTATAGTTCATCTTCACAGTCAAATCTTGGATTATTAAGAGGAATCATTGAAAAGCAAAAGCAACCACAAAATGAAAAATAGTGGTTACATTAAAAAAAAAACATCTTTGTTTTACTTCTTTGTATAAAAAAAAAGTTTCTTTTTAGTGGTTTATATTAAGTAAAGATATTATACACAGCTTTAAATTAAGTAGTCCATAATCTAGCAACACCATCAGCTCCAGCTGAAAACAACCAAGCTTCTCTTGGATGCCAGCAGACATCTAAAACACCTAAATGATTAACAACTTTATGTCCTTGTAACTTTTTAAGTGGAACTAATAAAGGATTTGTAACTAAATCATCATAAACAGTTGCGTGGAACACATGAATGGATCCATCATCAGATGCAGAACAAAACAATGGTAAAGTTCCTTTATGGAAAGCAACACTTCTAACAGCCTTTTCATGGTATCTTAACGTTTTATATGGAGTAGAAGATAAATCTAAATCATGCCATAAAACACGCTTATCGAAAGAACCTGCAATAAGATGGTCACCTCCTCTTGGATGAATATCAAGACAAGATAACCATCTAGCACCAGGTAACAACTTTTTAGCAAGTTGTTGAGTTTGCAAATTATAAATACGAATGTACCTTTGAGACATAACAACTAAAATTGGTTTTGAAGGATGGAATTTTGCATCCATTATAATACCACGAGATTTTCGGAAAGGTGATTGAGATGCATGTTTTGAAAGTTGATGGATCAAAACAGAAGTTTTGTTACCACCATTTGGTGAAACTGTTAAAAAGTAATCACCACGACGATGCCATGAAAGTTTTTTAATAGTAGAAATTGAAGAATTTGATCCACGAGATGTAGTAATAACAAGTGAAATACCACGAGAAAGCTGATCAACAGTTGGTTTGAACCACTTTGCTGACTTTTTAGCAATATTGTCGATAGTTTCAGGTTTAGTATTATTTTCTTCATCATCACTTGCAACTTCACTTAAGTTAGTTTTATTACTATTTGTTTTAGCATAACCAAATCCATCTTCAATTTTTCTGTGTCCAGCATTTTCAATTTCATAACCGAATATAGGTGGAACAATAAGATAAACAGAATCACCAGAAGCGACAGCTAAAATACCAACTGTTGCATCAGGATTCCAAGCTAAAGATTCAATATGATCTTCTGAATTTTCTTCAATATCTTCAATAATTGTAATGCAATAAACTTCTCTTCCAGTAAGTGTTTCCCAAATACGAACAGTACCATCATCAGAACCAGTTGCAAGCCAATTTCCTGTAGGATCAATTGAAAGTGTTCTAATTTTAGCTTTATGACCTTCATATATTGTTGAAGTTCTAATAGGAAATGGTCTTAAATCCTTTGGTGATGGAAGTTCAGGAATAAGTGATTCAGGATCAATATTTAATTTATTTTTACGAACACGTGGAGCTAAATAAAGATCAAGACACCTTTCAAATCTTTCTCTAATATTTTCACTATAACCAGGAACTTTACGAAGTGCAGCATATCTTTGAGGAATAAAATTTCTTTCTCTTTCAGTTGGATCCATAGATTCCCATTCTTTTTGTTCTTCTTCAGTAAGTAAATATTCTTCAGGTGGATTATAAGATTCTTCATTTGTTGGTGGAGGTAATTTTGGAGCACGAAGTGTCATAATATGATCATTACTAATTTCATCATCAATACCTTCCCATAAATCAAAATTAAGTTTTTCTTCTTCATCAATTTTCTTTTTTTGATCTGGTGGAATGATTCTACCTTCTCTAATTGCTTTAACAATTTTCATGACTCTTCTAGCTTCATTTTGAGATGGGACGAATCTTCTTTTTGGTTCAGGAGCTGCACTTAATGGCATTTGTTCAACATCTTTTGTAAACCAATCAATTAATGGCTCATATGGATTTGTATCATCATCCGGATTTTGATTTCTTTCAATTTTTTTAATTAATTCAAGTTCTTCTTCACTTAAATTTAATGAAGATCCTGAATTTTTATCTAATAAACCTGTCCAACCTTCTGGTAAATCAATTGATTCAAGTAATTGATCTAATGCAGATCCTTTAGCAGGACGCATGATTCGTTTACCATTAACATCATAACCGATATGTGGATATTCATCATAAGCTGAAATTGGAATATTACCAATAGTATTAACATCTTCTCTATCACTATCATCTGATTCATAAGCAGGATTAATTTCAGGTTTAATAATTCTTGGACGACCATCTGAAAATTTTGTAAAAATTTCACCATCTTTATCTAATGCAGAATCAGAAAGTGTTCGAATCTTTATACCAGAAAGACGATCAGTAATAGATTTTGAATCATCTTGAGGTTCTTCTAAATCAGAAAAGTCAGATGAATCGATATTACTATCTTCATCTTCTTCATTTGCAAGAAGTTCATTTAATTCTGCTTCTTCATCGTCTTCTTCTTCTTCGTCTTCTTCTTCTTCGTCTTCTTCTCTATCGGTCAATTCGTCTTCACTGTCATCACTTTCACTTATTTCAGCATCAATTAAACCATTAACTTCAAATTCATTATCACTTTGTTCTTCTTGTTCTTTATCTTGATGTGACCGTTTCTTTAAAACTTTTTCAACTGGTAAGTTATTTCCTTTAGATTTATTATTCTTTATACGAGCAACCATTGTTTAATATTAGTTTACTATTGAAAAGTTTAAATGATAGGAAAAGGAAAACAGTTTAAATTTTTCAGTAAGTAGAATAAAAAAAATTTTTTTTTTAAAGAAATTTGTTAAAATTTTAACAAATTTTCCCAAAACGTTTACACCGTGCACAGCCTGGCTCATTTTCACTGCTTTAAAAAAGGTTTGAAAGAGAAAGAGAAATATGTCATTTCACATTTCATACATTAAGTAGTTACTTATCAAGATGATTCATTGATCATTTCTATTAAATGTTTATAAAATTATTTTTTATACATTCATTTATTTATTTATCTATTCCATTAATCAGAATTAAAAATTTTTGATTTATTTAACCAAATAAGAATCAACAACCACAACCACAACCGCAACCTTTAGTAGAAGTACTAGTTGTTGGCGTTGGTTTTGGTGTTGGTTCAGATGGAATTGAATTATCTTCATCACTTGGATCATTTTCATTCACCAGTTCATTTCGTAACATCGGATAACAACAACTAATTGAAATTATTGAAAAGTTAGTAGAAATCATTGTGTTGTGGAATGGTATAAATGATTTCAATATCAATAAATCGGGATATATAATTCTTTTATAATAAGTAAATACTTAATACTAAAAGTAACATATGGATATTTAAACTTTAAAAAAAAATCGGACGGGGAAGCACATGCCACAACAACAACAACAACAACAACAAAACACATCATTAAAATTAAAATTAAAATAAATTGTGGCATTATTAAATCATTCGACAAATTGTACTACACGTCAAAACCCAATATTAATGATATTACTCAGATAATACAGAATATATTATTATTATACGTACACATCATTGATCTGACTGAATCAATTAAAAATAGTTCTTAATGATAGTATTTGTATTCCATCTAGATTATTAAAGTGATCGGATGATATAAATATTTTGAAATACAAAATCTCTAAGCACACACGATTAAATCATCTAAAAAGAAGAAAAAATACAAAAAGAAGTAAGAAAAATAATATAATATAATATGATATAATCTAATATAATATAAACTCATTACAAAATGTAATCCAACACTTCAAAAATACTGAAATTTACCTTTCAAATACTATTCTATAAACTCATCAGTGCACCATTTTATTTTCTTTATTTTTTTTTATTTTCC
>JAJLVG010000378.1:1709-19330 GCA_030564585.1 Martiniozyma abietophila
TTTAATACACAACAATACAGACAGTATATATTATGTAAACAAATCAAACGTCAATGTGTATTGTATATTGTTGTATACCGTGTTGTTGTATACCGTGTTGTTCGCTTATCAACTGTATTGTGTTGTGTTGTGTTGTGTGGCGAATTGGTAAAATCCGAAAACGCGAAATTAAAACGAGAAAAAGGCGTCGAGTTGGGAATTTTTCAGTTCTTTCACGTTTCAACGTCGAATATATATGTTAAAAGGAAGAAGCAAATAAGTAGATTAGGTTAAACAATTAAAACTAACAAATGAATCCAGCTATTTCTAACCTTGTTTTGATGCTTGCTTCAATGCAACTCACTAAGAGACTTGACTTTGAAGATGAAACAACTATCTTTTATGTTCGTGTCGCCTTTTTAACAGGTACTTTATTAACTGTTGCAATTTACCTTTATGTTCGTTATTTAATTATTAAAAAGAACGATCTTACAACATTAAAATATTTAGAACCTGCAAATAAAATGGCTGGTGAAGCTAATGAAACATTAATTACAACAACTGTTAAAGATTATGATTTAAAACAAGTTCAAAGTGCAATTAAAGGTATGGTTACTTCATTAGCAATGACAGGTTTCATGCATTTATATATGAAATTTGTTAATCCTTTAGTAATGCAATCCATTTCTCCTGTTAAAGGTGCACTTGAAGCAAATATAGTTCAAATCCATTTATTTGGTAAAGCTGCAAATGGTGATTTAAAAAGACCTTTTAAAGCTGCTCCATCTTTATTAGCTGGTTTAACTGGTTCAGAAACTAAAACTGATAAAGCTTCAATTGAAAAAGCTGAAACCGCTGGTACTGGTGGTGTTAAAGAAGAATAAATAATTTCTCTCTTACTTCACCCTACTTTACTTGTACTTTTTGTTTGTTCGTTTAGGTGAGTAATTTACCACTTTAAAGTATATTTTAAATGGTTTTTACTAACTACTGTTCCATTTATATATAAATATATATAAATATATATAAATAAATATTAATCTATTTCATTTTATACACATATTTCCCATATTAACCATAAATTATATTCTAATTAAAAGTATGAATAAAACTATTAAACAAAAACTTGTAATCATATATAACCATAAAACACAATTCCCACTTGTTTGAAAATAATAACAATTATCAATTTCTCCATTACCATCTTGATCCCAATTCCATTCTCTCCACCAATCACTATTAAAATCAATAAAATATAAATCCATATTTTTCCCTCTTAAATATCCAACAAAACAAATTAATAATGCATAAATTTGAAATACTATTCCAATCATTGAAAATTCTTTTGAAAAGATTTTCATTACAAGAACACTAAATGAAAGTATACCAAGGCATGTTCTTATATATGCTCCTTGATAAGTCCTTTGATGGGCTCTAATATCAAGTTGTTGATCCTTTGAAAGTGGTCCTAAACGTGATGGTTGTCGACGTATTGGATCCATATGTGTAACACGTGCCATGATTATATTCTATTATACGATACTGCTACCTCCTTCTTATCTTTTACTGGTAAAACTTAATTTTCTTCTTCTTTTTCTTCTTCTATATTTTTTTTTAATCTGATTAGAGAGAGAAATCCACAGTAAATACTTTGTTGCCACATTTAAAATAAGATTAAAATCATATCAGTATAGTACGTATAAATTATATAAAATGAAACGAATATTTCAACCACATAAAATAATAAATAATCAAATTAAGACTTCACATGTTTTAACAGATTTATTCGGTCGTCAACATAATTATTTAAGAATTTCAATAACTGAAAGGTGTAACCTTAGATGTACTTATTGTATGCCAGAAAATGGTATTAATTTATCATCAAATGATTCTTTATTAACAACAAATGAAACTTTACATCTTATTAATTTATTTGCAAAAAATGGTGTAAATAAAATTAGGTTGACTGGTGGTGAACCAACAGTAAGATCAGATATTGTTGAAATTGTTAAAAATATTAATAATATTAATGGTATAAAAGAAATTTGTATAACTTCAAATGGTCTTGCATTATTTAGAAAATTAAGTGACCTTGTTGAAGCTGGATTAACAGGATTAAATTTAAGTTTAGATACAATGATTGATGGTAAATTTGTTCTTATTACTCGTAGAAATGGTTTAAATGCTGTATTGAAAAGTTTACAAAGAGCTTTAGATATTAGAAGTTCAATGATTGATATATTATCAGGTTATGAACCTTCTACTGAAATACCTATTCTCCCATTAAATTCTAATTCTAATTCTAAATCACCACCACCACCATATCCAATAATAATAAAAAAACCAATTCTTTCAGATAAAACAATTCAAAATTTAAAACAAGGTAAAATTCAAAAGCCACTTTCTGTTAAACTTAACATAGTTTTAATGAAAGGTATGAATGATGATGAAATTGATTCATTTGTAAATCTTACAAAAGATCATGATATTGAAATTAGATTTATTGAATATATGCCATTTGATGGTAATAAATGGTCATTAGAAAAGCTTATACCATGGGAAATTATTAAATCTCAAATTGAATTAAAATGGGGGGAATTATTATCAATTAATAATGATATAAATCAATCTTCTTTTAAATATTCACATAAAATTGGTGAAACTGCAAAAGTATTTAGATTAAAAGGTCATCGTGGAAAAATTGGTTTTATAACTTCAATGACATCTGATTTTTGTTCAAGTTGTAATCGTTTAAGAATAACAAATGATGGTAATTTAAAAGTTTGTTTATTTGGTGAAGAAGAAGTTAATTTAAAAGATCTATTAAGATCAAATGTTAGTGATGATGAAATTTTAAAAATTATTGAAAATTCTGTTAAACAAAAGAAAGAAAAGCATGCTGATTTAAAAGATTTAAAAGATATGAAAAATCGTTCAATGATTTTAATTGGAGGTTAAAAAAAGAGTGTATTTGTTATATTTCAGTATGATTAAAAGTTTAAATTTTACTAACATTAAATCCACTCTTATAAAAGTATTTCATCAATGATTAAATTAAATATTAATAAATCAATTTTTAATAGGAGGTTACCTTTAGTTAAATACAAAAATTTTAGTTTATCAACAGTGACTCAATTTCAGAAAACATTAAAAAATGATGATGATCATGATGATGATAATAATCATAAACAATTGACCCATTTAACATCAAAAGGAACTGCACATATGGTTGATATTACAAATAAACCAATAACAACAAGAACAGCTTTAGCAACAGGAAAAATAATATTTTCATCATCAAAAATTTTAAATTTAATTGAATCAAATTCAATGAAAAAGGGTGATGTTATTGCAATTTCAAGAGTTGCTGGTATAATGGCAATAAAAAAGACAAGTGATTTAGTTCCTTTATGTCATAATAATATTGGAATTGGTAAAATTAATATTGAATTTGAACCTATTAAAATTGGTTATGGATTAAAATGTGATGTTGAAGTGAAATCATGTGGTCAAACTGGTGTTGAAATGGAAGCAATTGTTGGTGTAATGGGATCATTAATTACAATTTATGATATGTGTAAAGGAATTGATAAAGGAATGAAGATTGAAAATGTATGTATTTTAGAAAAGAGAGGAGGTAAAAGTGATTGGGGGTTAAATGTTTAAATTCAGTAACAAGCTAGATATTTAATATTAGTGTAACCATTATATTAAATACAAAAAAACTCTATTTTATATATAATTTAATCTTTTGTTCTTCTATTAAAATTTCCTTTTTACACTTAAAGCTTTGAATTGAAAAAGCAAATTCAAATCTATTATACACCACCACCAAACAAACAATAAAAATATTTACGCTATGAGTAATAAAACCAACAAGAATACTAAAACAATGATTAAAACAGCAATACAACAATTCCCACCCCATTCATTTGTAGCTAAAAATTTATTCATTCGTCTCATACCATCACCGACTATCTTTAAATTAATTCGATCCATACCATCTTCAACTTGCTCTAGCAATCCTCGTTGATCCTCCAATTCATCACTAATAGACATTGCCTGTTGATGAAGTGTATTGATTGATCTTGTAAGTTCTGTGGCAATTAATTGATCTTGTTCTTGTAATAATTGTGCATGGTAAGCACTCACTGCTTCATTTGAAACAGTTTCTTCTCCGTTTGTTGGCTCATCGGAGTAAGCAGGTGGCTGTGAGGTACTGTAACCAGCCTTCGGCGTTGTCCCAGAGTCCATTGTGTTGTGTTGTGTTGTGTTGTAAATACTCTGTGTATGTTTTCTTCCTCTTTCTCTTTCGAAACAAACGAATTTTAAAATTCCTTGAAAACTCCGCTGAGCATCTCGCGATCGAATTAAATCTCCGTCTTTGTATTATTAACAAGAAAATGTAAGAGAAAACTCAATTTAATATATCATATCACCATTATAGCTGTTTATATATACAATAAGAGACAAGTATGACTAGTAGAATTATGAATTATGATGAAATGCCAGGTGCTGTTGTTGGAAGGTTTACTAGATTACAACTTGAGACACTTGCATCAGCCCATGCTGATCCATCTCAAAGTGTTCATGTAATGATAAAAAATTCAAAACTTGTTGGATTTAAAATAAAGACTCAATCACTAACAACTGGATATAAAATTGATTCAAAGATTATAAAAGTTGTTGAAACGAGGTTATCAAATTCTATAAATATTTTTCAATTGTCTGATAATAATAATAATAATAGTATTAAACTTAAAGAATCTATTCAATTGGCAAAGGTTAAATCATGTTTTAAATTAGTTAATTTTAATCCTGATCAATTAAAATCAATTCAATTAAATAATTTAAAATTATATCATAATTTAATAAAGATTGTTGAATTTGGATTCAATAATGAAATTAATAATAATAATAATAATAATAATGACACATTTTCTTTTGATAAAGAATTATTAATTAAAAATTTTGAATTTGATTTAAATCCAATAAAGAAAGATGAAATTATAAATATTTTAAATATTTTAAAATCATCTAAAGAGTTAAATGAAAATGGAAATTCAATTTTATCAATTTCATGGAAGGATATTGAACATTTAGGAATTTTCAAACCTGTTGATGATTTAATTGTTAAACATAGGAAACTTATAACGAATAACAAATCTGAAAATGCTGATCAAGAAGGGAATATTAATCAAATAAATCAACCATTATCTTTAACTAAGCAAGATTCATCAACTTTTAAACAAAAGTCTACGAAAGATTTTATAAGACGTCCATTATCCAATTCAAAGCAAGAATCAACTTTATTAAAAGAACCTGAATTGATACCTTCAATAACAATTGAGCAACCACAACCAATAAAAAAGAAGAAAATAGATTTAAAAGGATATTTCTCGAATTGTGGTTCAACTTCATCAATTGAAGTAAATGATAATAATAAATTAAAACGAACAAATTTAACTGATCAATCAAAATTCAAAGATTCATCATCATCAATAAAGAGACAAAAAATTGATGAATTGAAAAATACTCAATTATTATCATCATCTCTAATTATAGATAATGAAATTTCAATAAAACAATCTGATTTAAAACTTCCAAAGGCACCAAGGGGACCATCAGTGAAAAAACAAAATTCTGTATCACCTTTACCAAAACTTTTATCAGAATCTTTACCTTTACTACCATCATTTTCATTTCCAACTAAACAATATTTAGATGATTCTATTGAGCAAAAAGAAGATTCGTCATCTATACTTCTACCTCTTCCTCCACCTCCACTTCCACCACCAATTGAAGAATTACAGCAAAATGAAAGAACTTCTCAGTTCATAAGAAGAATACCTCAAAATAATGAAGAACTTGAAGATTTTATTTCATTTAAACTTGGAGAAATATTTAAAATGACAGAAATTTTTAAAATTACATATAAAGAATATTTTTTAAAGTATAAAGAAACTGAATATGTTTGGAATAAATATCATGGTATTTTATATGAGACTGATGTTAATCATTTAATAAAAAATCAAACATTTAATAAATTATTAAATAAAATGGGAATTAATATTAATAATAAAATGAAATTAGATAATCAATTGTCAAAATCAATTTCTAATCCTGTAACTAAAATAAATACATTTGGAAATGAACGTCGATCTAATTCGTCATTAAATTCTCCTTTACAATCAAATTCAATTATAAAATCATCTAATGGAAATTCATCATCAAATTCAACTAATCAATCTTTATCATCATTAACATCATCTGTAATAAATGATGAATATACAAATTATCATCATAAATTTAGATCAAGATGGAATAAGAATATAGAAAATTTATTAGAAAAGCAAAATTTAGTTGAGGATATACGTTGGGAAATATTTAAATATATTGCTGAAATGGAAGAAGATGGATTAAAATCAAATATTTTAAAATCTGCAGAAGAATTTTGGAATTTTTGTGAATTAATCGGAAATAAATCTAAAAGGATTAATAATAATAATAATAATAATAGCAATAATAATAACAATGAAAGATTATCTGATTCTAATAAACAAAATAATCATAATAACAATAATAATAATAATAATAATAATAATATGCAAAGAAAACAAAAACAAAAATAACCAGTTATTAAAAGATAGAGCACACAGTCAAATAAGAAAATAATGAAAAAAAAAAATAGTAATAAAAGAAACCACTACTCCTTACTAATCTTTAGAATGAGTATAAAACATTCAATATTGATTTTTAGTTTTTTAAAATATATAATGAGATAATTTAATGCTATAATGGATTCACAACCACCATAAAATAACCAATTTATGGTTAATTATTTCATTTCTCTGTAAATGTGATAGTTCTCCTTATAAAGAATTTAACCTTATTCTAAAATTTAACATTTTATATAGACTCTCATGTAAAGGATATAAAATTTTATGATATTAAGTAACTAACTGAAGATAGAAGAAGGGGGAGGGAGGTCATTATCTAAAAACAAGACAAAACGAAAACAAAAATCTAAATACGTACAGAATGTGAGATTGAATAAATATAAAGCTGATTGATCTACAATAAACCTCTTTGTTCAAATTGTTTGTATAAAGCTTCACCCAATCTACCAGGGGAAGGAACAACATCAACTTGGGCAGCAGTAAGTGCTTCAATTTTAGATTGTGCGGTACCTTTACCACCAGAAATCAAGGCACCAGCATGACCCATTCTTCTACCTGGTGGAGCAGTAAGACCAGCAATAAAAGAAACAACAGGCTTTGGAACAGCTCTAGTTAAATTATGTTGTTTTAAGAATTCCGCAGCTTCTTCTTCAGCAGAACCACCAATTTCACCAATCATGATAATACCTTCAGTTTCTGGATCATTAATGAATAATGTTAAAGCATCAATGAAATTAGTACCAGGTGATGGATCACCACCCATACCAATAACTAATGTTTGACCAAGACCAACTTGAGTAGTTTGAGCAACAGCTTCATAAGTTAATGTACCGGATCTAGAAACAATACCGATTCTACCTCTCTTATGAATTGATTGAGGCATGATACCAATTTTACATTGACCAGGAGCAATAATACCTGGACAATTTGGACCAACTAATCTAGTCTTTGATTGAGTTTTTAACATTTGTGAAATACGTAACATATCTTGTTGTGGGACACCTTCAGTAATACAAACAACAAGAGGAATTTCTGCAAGAATAGCTTCTTCAATTGCAGAAGCAGCAATTGGTGGTGGAACAAAGATACCAGAAGCTGTTGCTCCAGTAAATTTCATTGCATCAGCAACAGTTGCAAAAACTGGTTTACCAAGATGTTCTTGACCAGCCTTTTTTGGATTAGTACCACCAACAATTTGAGTACCATATTCAATAGCTTGTTCAGCATGGAAAGTAGCTTGACGACCAGTAAAACCTTGAAAAATAACTTTAGTATCTTTATTAATCTTCAAATTTGGAATGGTGTCTGCATAATTACGAGCAGCACGTGATGTTGAAAAGGCTCTTCTAAACATTATTAATATATTTTATTAGTTGGTTGGTTGGTTGGCTTGCTGATGCTAACGTGATTCCTCCTTTCTCAAATTTTTTTCAGTGGCTTTTAAAGTTGGCAAGTGGACGATTCTTTGCTTTTAAACACACAAACATTTATCACGCGAATTTGACGGGCCGAACTTGTGACCGTTTCACGGCTCACGGGACGCCGCTGGACCGCGCGAGGTACTTAAACACGAAGAAGTTCAACACAACACAAGTTAAGATAATTGTTTGTAGGTTCAACTTGTTAGTTTATAAACTTTAAAGAATGGTTTGTATTTATACAATATCGTGTATAATTTTATATATATATATATTTATATATATATAAGTAAACTTTGTACAGAAGTAGTGTTATGATTAGAGAGTTGTTGCTCATCTTATATTAAATTGAAGCTTCAAATTTTGTTTTAATAATCAAACATACACCCATGACGTAAAGAACGACCCCCAAGTAGATTCCAATCTTGTTGATTCACCCACATTTCTTCAATTATACGTAATCTGGAATAAACACAACCACCTTTCCATGTAATCATCATTGGATCTAACTCATTTGAATTTAAAACATCAATAGAAACTGAAGTTCCTGTTTGTAATAATTCAATGATTTCATTTCTTTGACTATCACTTAATACAAAATCCATAGTATTACTACTGCTGCTATTAGTTGCAGTATTATTAGTATTATTAGTATTATTATTATTATTGTTAATATTATTATCATCATCATCAAGACCTACAGAATTTTCATCTTTAATAATTGTTGAATTTTGATTGATTTCATCATCATCATCTTTACCAATTTCATTTCCAATAATTTCAATATTTTCATTGTCATTATCATTTTCATTTCCATTTTCATTTTCAATTATTCTTGATGATCCATCAGTTTTATTTAATGTTTTCTTATTAACACTATCTTTTGATTTTTTTTTATCTTTTTCCTTTTCGTCATTTTTCCTTCTCCATTCTTTAACTAATTTAACAGCTTCAGGAAGTTTAGAATTACCTAATATTGGTAAACGATTAATATGTAACCTATCAATTAACATACCATCAATACCATTTAATTTACCACCTCCACCAACAATTGAAATATTTTGCCATAATTTTTCCATTCTTTCAAAATCATCACAACTTGCAATTGAAATTGATTCAATAATTGCAATATCTAAAGGTGTTAAATTTTTTCTTAAATTTGCTGATAAAAATTGTTTATTATGAATTTTAATATTATTTTCTTCTTCAATAATTTCATTATTATTATTATTATTTAAATTATTTTTTTGTTGCTTTTTTGCTCTATCTGCTTTCCATTCATCATTTGTTGATTTTAAATTTCTACCACGTCTTGAACCTAAAGAATTATTTTCACTTTCCATTAATAATCCACTTAATAAATTAACAATATTATCATCTTTTAAATTAAAATCATTAATTGGTTGATTTTCTTTTTCTAATTCTTGTAATAATGATAATGGATCATCATTTATATAACCTTCAAATTTTCCTGTCTTTTCATTAAATAATCCTTTTGACCTAATTTTTTTTAATGGAGATAAATTACTAAATAATAAAGGATTTGATTTTAATTTATTTAAATCAATAATTTCATTTAAATTAATTTCATCATCATTTTCAATTTTAAATAATTTTGAAAAGAATAAAGTCATTGGACATGTCATTACTTCATCACAAATTTTAAAAACAAATTTTTTACCTGTTATTAAATTATTTTCATTTTCATTTTCATTTAAATTAAATTCATTTTCACGATTTCTAATAATTAAATTACCTAATTTTATACCAATTGATTCATCATTAAATGTTGATAATTCATTAAAAGAATTTCTAATAATCCAATAATCTCTTATATCATTTAAATCAAAATCCCATTGAATTTGTTGATTTATTAAACATTTTGCAAATGATCTCATTATATCATTTAATCCATAATCTAATTCAATTGAAGAATTTTCAATTATTAAACCATCTTCAATACAAGAAATTTTACAACTTTTTGATCCAATATCAACAATACATGCTGTTGATAAACCTAAACCAAATGATGATGCAATTGATTCTTGTAAAATTGTAATATTTTTAAATAAAATTTTATTTAATAAAATTTCAACAATTGATTCAACATAAGATTTTGAATATAAATTTGGAATTATTAATAAAATATTAATATTTTGAAAATCTTTTATTGATTTTAAATTAAATTCATTTAAAAATGTTTCTCTTAATAATAATTCAATATCACCTAATAAATCTTCTTGAGATTTAAATGATAAATCAAAATCATTAAAATTACAATTTGATCCAGAAGAAAATGGTGATCTAATAATCCAATTTTTCAAATCACCAATTTTTAAAACGTTATTACCAACTAAATAATTCAATGAATTTAAATCATTTGAAAATATTGTATCCTTTTCAATATTTTTATTAATATCTGATAAATCATCAATCTTTTCTAATTGGGTCTTTTTATTAAAATTTAAGCAAATTTCATTTGAATTTGGTAATAATCTACGTTTATAATATTTCATTCTTTCTTTAAAACTTTGAATAATTTCTTTCCTTGATGAAATAAATTTTTCATTTGATTCAATCTTTTTCAATCCATTTTCAAGGGTTATACGAATTGGATCAATTTGTTCTTCCTCCTCTTCCTTACTATTATCAGCACTAATTTGCTTTTTATGTGCAATTAAATTCATTATATATTTTGGATCTATATCATCAGACCAACCAATTTTAATTGTTTCTGCACCAGGATGAATAACTAAAGTTCTTTGAATTTCTTCATCAACTTCATCATCAACACCTAATTCAGAATCCGATATATCACGTTCATCAACAGGTGTTAATAAAGGAGTTGCTGTAACACTTGAATTTAAATCTAATTTTTTTTTTTTATTTAAATTATTATTATTATCATCATTTAAATTTGTTAAAGATGAACCAATAGTTGGTTGTTTAACTTTTCTCTTTTTATTATTTTCAGTTATACGTTCTTTAATATTTCTAACCATTCTAAATTGATCATCCTTTTTTAAATATTCAGTAAAATAATTCTTTTGATTAATTAATGAAACTAATGGTATAGAACTAAAAGAATTTATATTTGAATCAATTCTTTTAAAACTTGATTCATCAAGTCTCTTATTAAGTCGATCATGAGCTCTTTGACGTTCCTTTCTACGTTTCATTAAAACACCGGGATCAGTTTTAGTTTCACTCATTATTATGAATTGATTACACTTGTTCTTGTTCTTGTTCTTCTTCTTGTTGGTTGTCCATATTTATTTTGTTTAACTAAATTTAAGCAGGAGTGAGTACGTAAGCACATCCTTACATATTTTTCAATTTTCAATTTTATAAAAAACTGTTTTAAAAGTGTAAAGAAGAACAAAACAGTTACAAATACAATGGCTTTACCTCCAGTTGTATCGATTGTTTCAGTTGGAGCAGTATTATGTGTTTTATGTAGAAGTGTTTCATTAATTGCAAATTATGTTGCACATACAGAATCAAATTGGAATGATATTAAAACATTTTTAAAACAACCAATAACAACAGAAACTCTTATAACAAGGTTTTCAAAAATTATTTCTGCTGAATTAAATAATTATGATCCATTATTTTCAAAATTTTGTACAATTTTACTTTATTTTACTTATGTTTCAACTGCAACAATTGCAACACTAGCAATTGCAGTTTTTACAACACTTGGACTTTTAGTTGGTACTGCACGTAAATGGAGATGTCTTGCAGATGTCTTTGTTACTGCTCTTGAATCTGTTGGTGTTAATTCAACAAGTTGACAGTTAAATTGTCAACTGTTAAGTTAACTGTTGTTTGAAAGTACAGTAGCGAATCACGTGATACTCAAACCGAAAAAGAAACGAATTCTCGAATTTTCCCCAGTAAAAAAAAAAAAAGAGAGAAAGAGAGAGAGAAAAGAAAAAGCAACACAAAACTTGAATTTCTTATTCAATTTATCACTTTCCTTGCATTTATTATTAATCTTTAAGTTATCTTTCTGTTATCAATTGAATAATTATTAAAATTTTATTGAATGGGAAAATTTTTAAATTAAAAAAAAAAAAAGATACACTATAACAGACAGCTCTTTGAAATCCTATTTTAATATCTCAATTTTCATCACAAACATAAATAGATAAGAGAGAACATATATACTACAAAAGACCTAAATTCAATTAAACTTTAAATAAAATATGTCACAAGAAGAAGAAGAAGAAAAATTATATATATCATATAATCATATTCATACATTATGTCAAGAAATTGCTCCATTAATTTTAAATTTAGAAATTGATTTTATAATTGCCATTGGTGGTGGTGGATTCATTCCTGCAAGAATGTTAAGAACATTTTTAAAAAGGCCAGGAGAATCATCAAAAAGAATCTTTGCAATTATTCTTTCTTTATATGAAGATATTAATACAACAGGTTCAATGGAAGAATCTGTTGGTACTCAAGTTAAAAGAGTTCAATGGATAAATTATGAAGATTGTGGACTTTCATTAGTTGGAAAGAAAATTCTTGTTATTGATGAAGTTGATGATACAAGAACTACAATTCATTATGCAATTAAAGAACTTGAAATGGATGCTAGAAAGCAAGCTGCAATTGCTAATGGTTTATATAATATAAAAAATCCTGAATTAAATGGTCCATTAGAAACAGAATTTTTTATGTTTGTACTTCATAATAAGAATAAACCAAAAAAGGCTGAACTTCCAGATTCAATTAAGAAGGATGGTCATTATATTGCTGCTCGTGAAACTCCTGATTGTTGGATTGCTTACCCATGGGAATCGAATGATATTGTTCATCATCAATTAATGGCTGAAAAGCAAGGTCATGATATTGATATTGATCGTTCAAATATTTAAGTTTTATCTGTTTTTTTTTCCTTTAACTAATTTTATAATATTATAAATCATAATTGATGGATTTTACTAATTGAATAAAGTAGAATAAATAAATAATACTAAATATAAAAAGAAAACATATAGAAAGTAAAATGATATAAAGAGAAAATGGTTAAAAAATGAAAGTTAATATAAAGTAACTACGTCTAATCTCTTTATAGATAAATATTTAAATTTTATAATCCAATACCCACCAATAAATACTTGAAATGAGATGAGATGAGATTAGATTAGATGAGAAATGAAAGAAGGAACTTAAGATTTAAATATTCTAACAGGGTAATCTGAATTATACATACCATGTTCTTCTTCTGTGAGTAATGAAACTTTAAAATTTTTATTAACATTTGGAGCAATAATTGGTTCACCAGATTTACCTAAAATTTCACCATAAATAATACTCTTTGGAGTTTCTTTTAAAACATTTGATAAAACAATTGTTGAATTATTAACAGCTGCAAGTTCTTTAATACCCGCATCACCTTTTGGTAATCTTGATGAAGTTGAATTACCTAATTTAAGAAGTGCACTAATCTTTAATTGATCAAAAGTTGACATTCTTGGATGATTTCTTCTATTATCCCTTTTAAAGAAATCATTTTCAACAATATCACCACTTGGAATTGTTCTTGAATCTTTATACTTATTTGGTTCACTTGATGGTGCTGGAACTCTATAAAATGGGACATAAGGATTACCAGATGAACGATTTGGGACTAATGTAAGCCATTTTCTCATGGTTTCCCAGATCCCAGTGGATCCAGTTGTATACTTCTTAAAAACAGGAACAGGACCTCCAGACATAACGCTTTAATTGTCTTTAACTAATGTTGTACTTTCGTTAATAAATGTTGTTTTCATGGAGATTTTTAAATTGAAATTTAATTTTAAAGCGATTTTATTCGTTGAGGGGGAAAATTGAATAGGGGTGGTGTACAGAGGTGATCAATTCCAGCAATAAAAGTAACACAACACAACATATATAAGTTATATATAATACTATATAAATACATCTATTTAACAATCTCTTTCAATAAAGCTTTCAATCATACCAATTTCATTTTCTTCATATTCTTTACAAATAACATTCCCATCAACAACAAATGTATTTGCTTGAATGAGTTGCTTCCTTGGTAATTTCTTTTTTAATATAATATCTCTAAATTTAATTAAATCATCAGGAATCTTTGTTTGATCAATAAAAAATTTACTACCATTAATAACATCACCAGAACATTTAAAAATATGTAATTTCTTTAAAAATTCACCAATACTTTCTTGACCAATATTTTCAATTTGATTTTTATCAATTTTAATAACTAAATCAGAATAATCATCATTCTTATATTCAAATTTAATTAATGGTTTATCATTATTTAAACTTGCATCTAAATAATTTTTTAAAATTGCATACCTTGCTTGACAATGAGCTTGACCCCATTTTGATTTTGTTGGTTCATAATATTCCATTCCACAAAATCCAGCTCGACACATTGATAAATACATTACATAAATAATATCATCTTGTTCTTGCTTTGATGAAAAACCAAATATTTTTAAAATTTCTCTATTTGTACCAAGGTACATTGCAACAGATTCAGCTCTACATTCTTCATATGCACCAGCAATTGAACCAAATAATGAACCCCATGTTTCACCTTTTTTATAATAAGTTGAAATTGGTTTACCATTAAAATCTAATGGTGGATTTAATTTATTAAAATTAAATGAACCATCATCAAGTTCCATTAATAATTTTCCTGTATCATGACCTAAAAGTTCATGAATTCCAACTTGAACTTCAAATGCATCAACACGATATTTTTCAAAAATTTCATTATCTTCATTTGAAATAAATGAAATTGGTTCATTTGAAGATTTTGCTGATAAAACATTTCCAAGTGAAACATTTTTAAATCCAATATTAATTCTAATTTTATCATAATTTGGAATATTTATACCAGCTGGACAACCAGATCCAGCAAATGTTAAAACTTCTAAACTTGTAAAATCTGGTGGTGTAAATTTATCCTTTTCAAATGATTTATCCCATGGTAAATCATTAATAAAATTTTCTGCATTATTAACTAATGAACCAAATTTTGCTGTACGTTCTTTATTAACCATTGCAACAAGGCATTCCCATTCACCTTTTGTACCAAGGTAATCTCTATAAGTTTCAATAAATCCAATATTTGTTTCAACTGAAGGTTTTATATCTTTAACCCAATGAATTTGTGATTGATAATGAGAATTCATTGAACCTGTCATGAAAGATGAAATATATTGTTCAATCATATTTTTTTGATTATCATTTGAAGCATAATCTTTTGCTTTAATTAAATTTTCACAAATCTTTTCAAATTCTTTAAAATGATCACCAAATTTAAATGTTAATGAAGCTTTAATACCATTTGGTAAATCAAATTTAATAAATTCAGGATAATAATTTGTTGCATTTGTTTTAAATGCACTTGCAATATGAACAATAAATGTTGTTTCATTAACTTTTGAAACACGAATATTTTCTGGCATTATACCATTTGATGCTAAAGCAGAATCAATTGATTTACCTTCAATTGTTGAAACATTATTTAAATAATAACCAGAAATATGACCATTTTCTGGTGCACCAAGTAAAGCAATTTTATCATTAATATTAAAAATTGAATCTTTAACATTATTATATAAATTTGTTAAATTTGAATCATTTAAATAATCAATTAATTCATTTAATTTTTCAATTGAAATTCTTGGAATAAATTTTGTATCACCAAATGATTTATAATTACCTAAATTTGATAAAATCATTGAAGAATATTCTAACCAATATTTTAAATTTTCTTTACCAATTTTTAATTCTAATAAATCATAATTTCCATTAATAATTTTATGAATTGAAAGAATTAAATTAAATATATTTTCAGATTCTGGTGAAACTGATCTTAAAACAATTCTTGAACCCCAATGACCAGCTTTTGAAAAATAATGGGCATAAAGCTTTTCATTTTGATTTAATTGATTAAAAAATTTAGATGCTGAAAGACGTGCAATTGGAGCTGATGAATCTGCTAAATAATGTTTAGTATTAAATGAAGACATTTTACGTGTACTTGATTTAATTGTTTTATTTAACATTTATTACCTTTCTTTAAGATTTAAAGGAGACGAAGGAAAATTAAACGAAAATCAATATTTTTTGGGTTATTTTCGAGCACGTGAGTTTTCTTTACAACAACAACAACAACGACACGAAAGAGTAAAATAGAATAGAAGTATAATAGAATAAAAGTATATAATAATGGATCACCCAGAAAAGGAAATACAGAACAATTTCTATAGTAAAATAACATTAAATTTAACAGAAATGAATAAAGGAATTGCAAAAGCGAATGCAATTCTTCAATCAATAAATCATATTAATGAAAATACTGTTCTTGTTGGTCAACTTTGGCAAAATTATATTGATAACGTTAAAGTTACACTTGATATCAACGAAGAACCAAATTAAAGGATTGATACACTCTTTGTGTTTATTAAAGAAAAAAAAGATAAACAGAAAATATTAAAATTAAAATGTTTTATTTTGTTTTAAATATATGTATATATATATTTTGAGTTGATATTTATTATGATACAAAAGAGGTATATATGCTATATGTTATATTTCATTATATTATATTATATTATATGTTTATTCTTTGTTTTTTGGTAAAAGGTTAAAACGCTTTTTAAGTGTAACTCTTTGTCTTGAAAATTTATCATCTGGAGAGAATCTAGCTGGATGCGCAGACTTTGTGATTTCACCTGTGGCTGTTGTCTTCTTTAAAGTGTAGACTCTCTTGCCGTCTGGGCCTAATGAGTACATGAGATGCATAGTGTCTGCTTTACTTTACTTTACTTTACTTTACTTTACCTTATTTCCTTATAGCAAAACTGATAAAATTTAAATTTTTTTATGGAAAATTTTAAAATTTTTTCTCAAAAAAAAAGCTAAATCCGTGCACCATTCTGTAGTTAAAAGCTCAATTTTGTCGTTTCTTCCTAATGGAATAGGTGTATTGTTAGAAAAATGAATGAATAAAGTATGTCACACGATGCATTTGCTGACTTACTTGCTGGTAAAGGTGCTAAGACTCAACATAAACATACAAAGCAACACAATGTACCTTTAAATGAATTAAAACCAACAGCTAATAACCATTTAGATTTAGATTTTTTAGATAATTACGTTTCAACAACACCTTCAAGTATAAATAATCAATCAAATAACAATAATAATTCATTATTAATTAATAATAAATCAGAATCAAAATCAAAATCAAAATCAGACAATTTAATCAATTCGGATATTGATGATTTATTCGGTTTTGGATCAATTCAAAAGACATCTATTGTTAAACCTAAGGTTGACAATAGTATTAATTTTCTTGATGATTTTGATATACCATTAACCGATATTAAAGTACAACAAAAAGTACAACAAGAAGTTAAGCAAGAAGTTCCACAACATCAAGATTCTTTAAGTTTGAAACAACAGCAACAAAAACAACAATTAAAATCTTATGATGTTGAAATTCGTGATGGTTCATTAGCTGAATTACTTGATATGGGAT
>JAJLVG010000379.1:0-10723 GCA_030564585.1 Martiniozyma abietophila
ACTTTAGCTGCTATTGAATCTATGGATAATGGTAAAGCTTTTGCTCTTGCTCAAGGTGATGTTGGTCTTGTTGTTAACTACATTAGATACTGTGCTGGTTGGGCTGATAAACTTGATGGTAAGACTGTCAATACAGGTTCAAACTACTTTAACTACATTAAGAGAGAACCAATTGGTGTTTGTGGTCAAATCATCCCATGGAATTTCCCATTATTAATGTGGTCATGGAAAATTGGTCCTGCTTTAGCTGCTGGTAACACTGTTATCTTAAAGACAGCAGAATCTACTCCATTATCTGCCTTGTATGCTGCTAAATTAGTTAAAGAAGCTGGTATTCCAAATGGTGTTGTTAACATTGTTTCAGGTTTCGGTAAAATTACTGGTGAAGCAATTGCATCTCATCCAAAGATTAAGAAAGTTGCTTTTACTGGTTCTACCGCAACTGGTAAGCATATCATGAAAACTGCTGCTGATTCAAACTTAAAGAAAGTTACTTTAGAATTAGGTGGTAAATCTCCAAATATTGTTTTTAAAGATGCTGACATTAAAAAGACTGTTCATAATTTAGTCATGGGTATCTTTTACAATTCTGGTGAAGTTTGTTCTGCTGGTTCAAGAGTTTTCATTCAAGAAGAAGTTTATGATGAAGTTCTGGAAGAATTTAAGATTGCTGCTGAAGGTTTGAAAGTTGGTAACCCATTCGAAGAAGGTGTTTTCCAAGGTGCTCAAACATCTCAACAACAATTAGATAAAATTTTAGGTTACGTTGAAACAGGTAAGAATGAAGGTGCAACTTTAGTTACTGGTGGTGAAAGATTAGGATCAAAGGGTTACTTTGTTAAACCAACAATTTTTGCTGATGTTAAACCAGAAATGAAGATTTATTCTGAAGAAATTTTCGGTCCATTTGCTGTTGTTTCTAAATTTAAGACAGCTGACGAAGTTATTGGTCTCGCTAATGATTCTGAATACGGTTTAGCTGCTGGTATTCATACATCTTCATTAGATACTGCAACTTATGTTGCTAATAATCTTGAAGCAGGTACCGTTTGGATTAATACTTATAATGATTTCCATCAAGCTATTCCATTTGGTGGTTTCAAACAATCTGGTATTGGTAGAGAAATGGGTGAAGCTGCATTCGAAAATTACACTCAATGGAAAGCTGTTAGAATTGCAATTAATGATAATGCACAATAAATGTGAGAGAGATGACGATGATACTTTTAGTATAAGAAAAAAAAAAGTTTTAAACTCTTTTTCTTCTTCTCTTCCTTTATTTTATTATTATTATTATTATTATTATTATTCTTTTATAGTTTTTAATGAAACGCAGTTATGATCAGAAATCCTTTACCATTTAATAGTAATTAACTAGTACTTGAGAAAGTGTATAAGTTAACAATTTACATTACATGTTTTTATAAACAAATAAATTATTATTCCTCAATCGCATTGCATATTAAGCTGTCTTAACTTTATAAACCTGCAACCGTAAATAGATGTCATGTAGTTGAAAGGGTTAACTTTGAAGACAAAACGAAACGAAATGTAAACAAATACAAAAACAAAACAAAAAAAATTTGATCGATCGACGCGACGACGAGATATTTTTTGTTAGGAGAAAAATTGCGAAATCAAAACAACCCAAAAATAATAATAAATAAAATTTTAATATGAGGAAAAAACACGGCAAACTTACAGATCACAGTTGGTTGTATCATTTTATATTATTATAATTGAAGCAACAAAGGTTTAATTAAAGTGATGGCGTTCCTTGACGACACATTTGATGATGTGGACCATTACCCTCACAATAGTAATACAAGTAATACAGAAACATTAAATATGCATCAATTATTATTAAATTTTGAACAAAATGAACCAATATTTGATAATGAATTGTTATATCCAACACCAAAGGAAAGTGAAATCATTCATTTTGATAAAGAAAATAATAAAATTAATAATGATACTACTCAATATAAATTAAATCAAGGTACTGTTGAAGCTATAATAACTTATATAACAAGCCCTGAAATTATTGATTATCAATCATTATGTGATTTCTTTTTAACATTTAGAAGTTATATTGATCCATTACCATTACTTGAATTGATTTTATGTAGATTATCATGGTGTTTGAAAAGATCATTATCTATCGATGAAAATATTTCAATTGTTGGTCAACTTGTATTAGTTAGAACTTTTGTTACTTTAAGACATTGGTTATTAAATCATTTTCAAGATGATTTTGTTGAAAATTTATTAATGAGACAATTATTTACAGGAACAATTAATGAAATGGCAAAATATGATGCTTATATTGGTGAAAATATTAATAATTTACAAGCTAGAACAATTCGTGAATTGAAAAAGAGTTATATTGCATTATGTGAAATTTATTGGTCTGATGTTAATAATAATGATGATGTTAATGTTAATATTAGTAATGATGATATCAATGATGATGATCCATTATTTTTTGAGTTACGTTCTTATGAATCAACACCAAGTAATCGATTATCAGTTTTAGGTATTAAACAACTTCATGATCCATCAATTCGTAGATCAGGAATTTTATCAATGGTTGATAATCATTCAACAAGTTCATTTAATTTATTAATTCAAGCATCAAAAAATAATTCAAATTTAAATTCTCCAAAGAATAAACTTGAAAAGATAATGAAATTTCAAGATTCACAATTAAAATTTAATCATTTAAAATCAAATAAAATTGATTCATTTTTAATTCATCCAAAATCTTCATTAAATGCTTTACAATCAACAAAAATTAAATCAATTAATATTAATAAAATTAATGATTTAAATGATCAAAATTCTTTAGATTTAATTTATTCTCAACTTTTAAAAGAAATTAAAAATGAACCAATAAAAGGTGTTATTTCATTAGATTTTTTAAATAATGATAAAATTATAAATAATGATGGATTTTCAATTAATGGTAAAGTTAAAGTTTTTAATGATTCAAAAGTTGAAAATATTCATATAACTAAATTAAATAATGAATTTCAAATTAATAAGAATAAGATAAAATCAAAAAGTGTTAATCAATCACAAAATAAACAAACAATTAAAGTGAAACCATTACAACAGCAACAAAAACAACAACAACAACAACAGCAGCAGCAGCAGCAACAGCAACGATATAATCCAATTGTTGAAAAATCTAAAAAGAGACATTTTTTCAAATCTTTATTTAACCATAATCATAATAAAGAAAATAAAATATCAATTAATCAAAAAAATAATTCAACAATGTTAAAACAAAGAATCCCTTTAAATTCAATTGATCCAAATATTCAAAATGATAATATTGAAAAGCATGAATATAAACATGAATCTCCTTATGAAATTATTAAAAAGCTTGAAGAATCAATTGATACAACTGATAAAATTGATTATTTAGGCTCAAAAATTTTAGATGATTATAAAAGAGTTATTGAAAATCCACGTTACAAAAGAAGGTTATCAAAGCAATTATTAAATACAAATAATAGAAAAAGTGTTTTATCACTTGGTTTACTTGGGAAATTAAATGAAGAAAAAAATAATGATATTGCAAGTAATTTAATTAATAGTCCTTCAAAAAATGGTATATTAGAACATGATATTAATTTATCAATTCAGCAAAATGATATTGATCATTCTTTTAGAACACCTTCTGTTAATTTTAATTGGTCCGAATCTGATGTGCTGGACACAAGTCAAGATTTTGTAAATATGGATGTTAATAATAATCTTGATTCTTCATTAGTCAAAACAAATAACATTTTATGTAATGAAGATAGTTTAAATTTATTAAAATCATTTGAACAAGAAGAAGAAGAAGTCAAGAATTTGTTTGAATCAAAACCAAAATCTGATCAAGACTATAAACCAAGATTGGCTAGAAAGCTTAATTTCTCACAACTAAAAGATGACGTTGAATTGAATAATGATTCTAATAATAGTGATGTTCATGATAATGATGATAATGATGATGATGATGATGATGATAAAGAAGATACTGTAATTGTTGATTTTTCTCATGGCGACGATGATGATATCGTTGCAGTTATCAATAAAGATACTGAAGATGCTGCACCAGTTGTCGTTGTTGATGATAATATTATAAATAATAAAGTTGATGATGATAACAATTGTAGTAACAAAGGAAATAATTCTCATAGTTCAGCAGAAAATTTCATTACTGGATTGAATGACAGTTCAGATTTACTCGGTGATGTGAATAAGCAAAATTCTGAAATCAATAACGAATTAAATATAAATAGACAGAGGACTTCACGACATTTGAGCGGAAGTTTAAGTAGAGTTTTAACAAATCAAACTCAACCAATCTCTATTAAACATATTAGAAATTCAAGAGTTTCTGGTCGTTCATACATTTCTTATGATTCAATCTTATCTGCATCTTCAAATGTTAATCTTATGCATGGTAATAGTGTTGTACCTGGTCTTGAAATTTATTATAATAATAATAATATTGAAACTACAAATAACAATGAAACTCAAGAAGATATATTATTAAAACATCAACATGGGTTTTCGAATTTGAGAGATGGATTAACTGATAATGAAAGTGTTAATACTGGTGTTGGTGAAATTACGGATATTGCCTTAGGATTTGGAAATCAAAATTTACCTAAAACTCCAATAAAGATTAAAAGTATTGATTCTCACAGTGATTTATTATTTCAAGAGTTACCATTTTATAAAAAAGAAAAAGAAGATGAGAAAAAAACTGATAATAAATCTAAAATAGTTTCTATGATTCCATCTCCTTCACCATCTGATGCACCAAATCCAAATGGGATATCACAAAGTGCAATCAATGAATTAGCTGCAATTCCAGATCAACATTCTGATGGCAATCCTCTCGATTGGACTTTAAGTAAATTAAGAGGTCAAGCTGGATCTACTCCATTGACTGCTTCATCTCCACTTTTTGATTTACCGATTTCAACAACTGAAACTGATCAAACAACAGATATTGGTACTCCAAAGGTCATTTATGGATTAAATGATGAACAATTTTCTCCAGAGAAAGAAAATAATGATGATTTTTCTTCTCCAGGAACACCATATATGAGTCCTAATAAAGAAATGCATAAAAAACATGCAGTTGCGATTGTTTGTCAAAGTCCAACAAAATCTAATAAAATTGAATTTGTTGATGATGATTTTATAAATAATGAAATGAATTCAAAAACTGAAGCTAATTTAGAAAAGCATGTAAGAGATTTATTAATATCTAAAAATCCTAATATTGATTCTGATGATGAATGTGATATAAGTGCAAATATAGATGAAGTGACTGAAGAACATTGGAATAAAGATTTGAAAACTAATGATATTAATGATAAAGTTTCCATTAATACAGGATTTACACGTATGACAAATGCTAGTAAAGGATTACCACTTGAAATGAATTTAGTCACTTTGAGTAGATCTGGAAGTATATTAACTAGAACTAGTACTGGAAAATTATTGAAAGATGATGGTGAACTATCATGTTTTGAGCTTCAATCATTATGGAATACTCCAAGAGCGCCATTAAACCAAATAAATGATTCAAATAAATTAAATGTCAAATCCGTGATTGATGATGGTAAACATATACCATTTATATTTGCCCATGATCCGGAAATAATAATGAAACAAATGACATTAATTGAAAGAGATATTTTAATGGAAGTTGATTGGGCTGAATTGATAAACTTGAAATGGGATCAACCTTTAACACCTTATAATTCTTGGTTAAGGTTATTGTTAGATTTACAATCTAATACAGGTTTACAAACAGTTACTTTAAGATTCAATTTGATGACAAATTGGATTATTAGTGAAGTTTTATTATGTGCTGATATGTTATTAAGAGTTTTAACAATCACGAGGTTTATAAATATTGCATGGTTATGTCGTGGAACTCAAAATTTTGGAACATTATTTCAAATCATGTTAGCATTGAATTCTGAAGTGATGAGAAAGCTCAAATCAACATGGATTAGAGTAGATCCAGGAACAATTTTGAAATTAAAAGCATTAAAAGATTTAACATCACCCGATGGGAATTTCAAAAATTATAGATTAGAATTAGAAAATATAACAGCATCAAAAGGTATGATTCCATTTTTACCTTTAGAATTAAGTGATTTGACTGCTATTTCAGAATTACCAACTTTGATAAAATCCCAACCAATAATTGTAGATGATTATGGATCACGACAATCTTCTTATGAGTTTGAAGGTGTAGAAAATGAAGATGATGACATTTCTTATGAACTGATCAATTTTGAGAAGTTTCGAAGAGGAGGAGAAGTGGTTAAAAAGACGATTAGGATGATTGAATGGTCGAAATTTTACAATTACAAAGTTGATGAGACTGTATTGTCAAAATGTCTGTATGTGAGCTCATTGAGTGAAGAGGAAATGTCTTATTGTCTCGATGTTGTTGGGGACTGAAAAGGGCCAGATCTATCATATTTTACTATTTATATATAACATTTTAAATTAATTTCATGAGTTTTCGTTAAAATTAAAATCATCCTTTCTTCAAGTAATTGAAAGTGGTACCACTCGAACAACTCAAAATGATCTCGAAAGTTTAAATATTTTGAAGGAAAAACTGATGGAAAAGTTAAAGTCAAATCGCGTCTTATAATCACGAAAAATTTACATTATCACACACAATTACTAAAGGTCAAACAACACACTACCATGTTGTACACAACCCCATTGGAACCTGACACGTAAGTAAAATGTTTTAGGTAATATTTGAAATTATAAAAATAAGTTTCCTAGAGAAGAGTTCAAAGCGCTTACGCCGGACTATACGGTTGCCTTCTTTTCCTTTTGTTTCTATTTCTTATTGTGAAAATTACACAATTTCTCTTTGTTTCATTCAATTTGGGTATACTAACATGGATTATTTATTTCTATACCAGTCGATGTTGGATTTCTGATACTAAATTGGGATGGATAGGTGTCAATATAACAACAATCACACATAATGAGACAACAGGTAAATATATAATTGAGCTAGTCAATGATTCGATTCCTGATGAATATTTTGTTATTGAAACAGATACTTTTAATGATAATAACAAAGAATTACCTAAATTAAGAAATTTAGATGATTGTGTTGATGATCTAACAACTCTTTCTCATTTGAATGAACCTTCTGTTTTAAATGCTATCCGTGAAAGATATTCAAAAAAACTTATTTATACTTATTCAGGTATAGTTTTAGTTGCAGTGAATCCATTTTCAACTTTAGAAAACCTTTATACTAATCAATTAGTTAAACAATATCAAAATAAAAATAAATATGAAAATCCTCCTCATCTTTTTGCAATTGCTGATGAGGCTTATCGAATGATGAAATTAAATAATGAAAGTCAATCTATAATAGTTTCAGGAGAATCAGGTGCAGGTAAAACAGTATCTGCTAAATATATCATGAGATTTTTTGCTAATGTTAAAAATGATTCTTTGACTAGTAACAAAACATTAGAAATTGAAAAACAAATTTTGGCAACAAATCCTATTATGGAAGCATTTGGTAATGCTAAAACCACTAGAAATGACAACTCTTCAAGATTTGGTAAATACCTTGAAATTCAATTTGATGATGAATACATCATATGTGGTGCTAATATTAAAACTTATTTACTTGAACGCTCAAGATTGGTTTTTCAACCAAGGAATGAACGTAATTACCACATTTTTTATCAAATGATTCAAGGACTTTCTACTGATTTGAAAGAAGAATTTGGTTTGAAACATCCAAGAACTTTTCAATATTTATGTCAAGGAGGAATTACTAAAATTGATGGTGTTGACGATGCAAAAGAATTTAATGAAACTTGTAATGCATTGAAACTTATAGGTATAGATGAAGCACAACAAAAGAAAATCTTCAAAATTCTTTCAGGATTACTTCATATAGGAAATATTAATATTCAAAAATCAAGAGACGAAGCTAGTATTGAATCTAGTGATCCAAGTTTATTGAAAGCATGTGAATTATTAGAATTGGATAGTTCAAATTTTATCAAGGTAATATTAAAAAAGAAAATTTCAACTAGATTTGATAATATTATCTCCAGTTTCAAGTATCATGAGGCAATTGTTGCTCGAGATTCAATATCTAAATATATATATGCCTCATTATTTGACTGGCTTGTAGACTATATCAATAATGATCTTTCTCCAGCTGATTCAAATATAAAAATGAAAAACTTCATTGGAGTTTTAGATATTTATGGGTTTGAACATTTTGATTTAAATTCTTTTGAACAATTTTGTATCAATTATGCAAACGAAAAGTTACAACAAGAATTTACACAACATGTTTTCAAATTACAGCAGGAAGAGTATGCCCGTGAAGGGATTGAATGGTCATTTATTGAATTTTCTGATAATCAACCATGTATTGACCTCATTGAGTCAAGAGGAGGCATTTTGTCATTATTAGATGAACAGTGTAGATTACCATCAGGCTCAGAGAAAGCATGGGCAGAAAAGATGTTCCATGGACTTTCTCAACCTCCATTTAGTAAAGTTTTTAGAAAGGCAAGATTTGGAGATGAGAAGTTTATTGTTTCACATTATGCATTAGACGTGACTTATGATATAAATGGATTTTTAGAAAAAAATAGAGATTCGGTGTCTTCAGATCAAAATGATACATTAAAAACATCAAAAAATTCATTTCTATTGGAAATTTTAGAATCAGAAGAAATCTGTGATAACAACAGAATAGATAATAAACACATTTCGTCATCAACATCATTATTATCTTTAGATAGACCATCATCAAATCCACCTTCTTCGAAAAAATACAATTTCAACCATAGTCCAACACAATCGAGAGCTAATAGTTTCAACCCAGTCATTAGTCCGAAAAGATTATTTTCAAATGGTGGAGGAATAAAAAAGCCTACTTTGGGATCAATATTCAAATATTCGTTGAAAGATTTAATGAATACGATAAATTCTACAGAAGTTCATTATATAAGATGTGTCAAACCGAATGAGATAAAAACTGCATGGAATTTTGATAGCTTAATGGTTTTATCTCAGTTGCGTGCCTGTGGTATTCTGGAAACAATTAAAATTTCAATGGTTGGATTTCAATCAAAATGTTCATATGAAGAATTTTTACATAGATTTATAATCCTGTTGGATCATGAGGTCCGTGTAAGCTTTTTTAAAAAAGAAGTTACGAATATTGATGAATTAAAAAGACTAACCAAATGTGTTTTAATCAGTTTTGCTAGTGATAATAGCTTATATCAAATGGGTAAAACAAAAATATTTTTTAAAGCAGGTGTGCTGAGTGAATTAGAGATTGCAAAGACAAACCTAGTTAAAGAGAATGTAATTATAATTCAAAAATATTTTAGAGGTTGTGCTTCTCGTCGTTTGTTTTCTAAGATTAAGCAAAATTCAATTGTTATTCAATCACTGATTCGTGGATTTTTAGAAAGGAAGGCAATACAGGAATGTTTACAGTCTGTTATCATAACACAGAGTTTGATTAGAGGTCTAGAGACTAGGCAACGACTTCAAAATATGGTTGAAAATCTTACCGAGCTGGAAGCTGCTGCTAGAGGATGGCGATCTAGAAGAAAATTTGTAAAGATGAAGAAACAAAAAGCAAAAGAAGATCAAATAATCAAAGAACGAGAAGAGAAAAGACGCAGAGAAGAAAAAGAACAAATAATTAAAGAGAAACAAGAACAAGAAAGGAAATTAAGAGACGAAGCTAAACTCAAAGAGGAAGAATCTGAAAATATTTCAAAGGAAAAAGAAGAAGATAGTGATTATGGAAATCTTCTCAACAAGAATGCAAGCGTACCCGTTTTAATTCCGGTGGGCCTACCTGTTGATTTTGATAATGGAACTTCTCAAACTGAATTTATTACCTCTCCTAAGCAAAGTCAAAGTTGTGCATTACCTGCTGATTTGGAATCAGAAAATGATGTCTCCAATAACACGGAAGCCCAGTCGGATGACAATATGGAAGGATTGTTATCAATGTCGCCTGAAAAAGCTTTAAACATTGCGCTTCGATTTTTGATTACAAAAATGCAAAACATCACTAAAAGTATTGCAACATATGATCTTGATTATTCGGAACCTGTTGAATTGGAATTAACAAGTCGATTGAAAAATGATTTTGTTCATGATATTCTTGTAGTTAAAAAGGTTATGAACCGTGTCGAATTTAAAAATCCTGAAAAGGGAGTTTTAAGCCAACTAAAACGTCAAAATACCCTTCAATCTAAAAGAAGCAGTATTGGCTCTGCTGTAAATGGGGTGAAATTCACATATAAAGATGCAAGGAAAAATTATAATGTTTCTACGATTGATTTAAAATCTTATATCGTTGGCCCAATCACTCTTCCTTCTATGATTGCTAACCTTCTTTTAAATGATATGATACCACCAGAAGAAGAGGACAATCTGACCTCTAAAGAAGTCTTCTTTCATTCTCGCCTTGTTACTGAAGTTTTGAAAGCACTTTGGACTTCCGGGTTGAATAATGAATCTGCAATTTTCCTTCATGAGATTGTTAAAATATTTCAAAATGATATTGATAGAAAGAAAGATTCCGAAGAGATTATTACCCACGGAGCTTATCTCTTGAATAATATGAGCCAAATTTTGAAATGCATTGTTGAAGAAAGACTGA
>JAJLVG010000380.1:5110-19205 GCA_030564585.1 Martiniozyma abietophila
TTTATTTTTTTTTTTTCATTTTTTTTGGGTTTGATTCATAACTTTTTCATTTTTTTTCAATATAAATTATATTTTTAAAAAAAAAAAAATTTATAGTTTTACACACACACAAACACACAGTTACACATTAAAAAAGGTTATAGTATATATTGAATTAAAATTACATTTCCTCTTCCCTCTATTGCATTTAATTAATATATATTATTAATATTGAAATACTTTAAAAAAATTTAAAATTCAAATCTTATACATAAATAAATTTTTCACCAACCATGTACAATCAAAATTTTTACTCATCTCAAATACCTCAACAACAAGCTCAACAAGCTCAACAAGCTCAACAAGCTCAACAACAGCAACAGCAACATCATCAACAAATTGATTTCCATTCACAATTCAATCCAACATTTGAATCATCCATATCACCGAGCCCTTCTATTTCTTCGTCAACATTAGCTAATTCTAATTCTAATGGACAAATCCCTCAACTTTGGATGGGGGAACTTGATCAAAGGTGGGATGAATCAACAATAAGACAAATTTGGACAAGTTTGTTAAATAATATGGGGATTTTAATTCATTCAGTGAAACTTATTAAAGATAAACAAAGTTCTCAATTAGGTTTATCAAATGCTGGTTATTGCTTTATTAGATTTCATAATTTTGATGATGCTTCAAAAGCTTTAAATTCTTTTAATGGTAAACCAATTCCTGGAACTAATAATCAACATTATTTTCGATTGAATTGGTCATCAGCGAATATTCAAGCAGCTGCCGTTGCTGCATCAGTTACAAGTAACCCAATGCCAATATCACCATCAGCTCAACCAATTGAATTTTCAATTTTTGTTGGTGATTTACCTCAAAATATTAGTGAACAAATTCTTTTACAAACTTTTAAAACAAGATACCCTTCTTGTTCAAATGTTAAAATTATGGTTGATCAATCAACTGGTAATATTAAAGGTTATGGATTTGTTAAATTTTTAAATGAAGAAGAACAAAAGAGATCTTTAATTGAAATGCAAGGATTCGTTCTTTTAGGTAGACCGTTAAGAGTTTCTACTGCAACAAAATCATCATCATCATCATCATCATCATTTTTACCTCAAAATATCAATCAACAACCTAATAATATCCAATCTTATAATAATTCTATTCAAAATAATAATAATTCTAATAACCAAATTCAAAATGTTCAACAAAAGAGTTCAATTCAATCTTTACCAACTAATACATCATTACAATATTGTAATGATCCAGCAAATACTACCGTTTTTATTGGTGGTTTAAACGTTCCACTTTCTGAAAAGCAACTTCATGATTTATTTGCAAAATATGGTGATATAACTTATTGTAAAATTCCTCAAGGTAAAAATTGTGGATTTGTTCAATATTTTCATAGATCTAGTGCTGAAATGGCAATAAATGAATTACAAGGTTTTGATATTGGTGGTGGTTGTAAAATTAGAGTAAGTTGGGGTGCTCGTGCAGCACAAAGAAGTTGGTTTGCAAGGCAATTACAAGTTCAACAAAATGATCATCAACATCAACATCAAAATGATCATGATCAAGATCAACGAAATGATCAACAAATTACTGAATTAAATAATTTAATGAATTTTACTCAAAATCAAAATATGGTTAATTCATTAGGTTTATCAGTTAATTCTTTACCAATGAATGAAACATTGATAAATAATAATAGTTATTCAATTAATCAACAAGCATTTCAAAATGAATATATTCCTTTTAGTTCTTTACAAAGCAATTCAAATACCATGGCGGCTCAAAATGATATGAAGCTTAACTCACTTTTATTAGCATCAACAGATGTAAATTTTAACATGCTTGATAATGGATCTAATATATATAACATTTAATAATCTTGAGGCAACAAAAAATGAAAATAATGTTAACGTTTTTCTTTTCTTTTCTTTTCTTTTCTTTTCTTCTTACTATATTATATTCTCCTTTTTTTTTATTTTATTTTATTTTATTTATTTCTTTCATTCTTTTCCTTCTTTCCTCATTTATTTCTTTGCTTCTGTTGCTCTTTCCCTTTAATTATTACTATACGATCATTTTAAAAATTTTATTCTTATTGCTGCTATTTTCTTGTTATTTTCTTTTTCAGTCTTATTTTTTGTTTCTAATGATCTTTTATTTGCATTTAATTCATATACATGTTAAATATAAAATATCAAAAAAAAAAAAATAATTTTAATATTTATTACAAATACTTTAGATTCCTCTCGTATTTCTTTTTTTTAAAAAAAATTATTGCTTTAATTAATCAAAATTTTAATACATTTTAACTTAACGATGGCTATTTAATGCAAGACAAATAATTAAATTCTGATAGCAAGTTACTTTTTTAAATACTATACAACATATATATATTATAAACGATACTAAAATACTTTATTGTATTACCTACTTTCATATTTTTTCTCTCTTTTTTTTTTTTTTGAGGTTCATGAGCTGTTGCAATTATATGACTCAAAATGAATTTTATTAAATTTTTTTTTTATATCGACACGAAAAAAATCTGTCAAAAATATATTTTAAAATTTCGTTTTACGTCAAAATAAATAAAGCTCAGAAAAAGTTCCACGTCACGACAACTACCATAATATTTTTATATTGAAATGAATATAGTAAACTTATAAATAAAAAATAAATCAATTATTATATTGAATAAATCAAAATTCAGCTGGCTCTACTACTTAATACAAATTTGTAAATAAGATACAATTTTATAATACATGCCTGTAAATTACAAATAGTTAAATTCTAATTGTATTCTTTCAAATTAACGTCTAATAATGAAAAGCTAAACGAAAAACGGGCCGATTTTTAAAAAGAATAATTACCGGAAGAATGGAATGTATATAATTTTATCATTTCATGTGAGTTTATGGGGCATTCCTTTTAAGTAGATTTTGCGGCATTCTTGAAAAGATGTTAAAAAAAATTGGTTATTATGAGTCAAATGACGTATTTCATGATCGAGGAAAAAAAATATTTAAATATAAACAAAATATCATTACAAAACAAAAACAAAACAATTACAAAATATATACATATAAATTAAAGTAGACAAGTTAGTTTTATACGAAAGGTTATATTAGTTGCAGTAAAGTCCTCATGGTGTTACTCTGTGCAAAATTGTAATGGTTTGTGTTCTGCTGAGCTTTGCCCGCAGAAAGTCCGAATTTAAGGGGCTCATTGAATAAATTTGTGATGCCTTGAAAAAAAAAATTTAAAACGGCAATAAGAGCTTTATTATATATATTATTAACTTAAATATTAAAAATTAGTTAAAATTTACTATAACGGCCCGGTATTAATGTTCAATCACTCCACATAATTCCTAATAATAATTGTTTTTATATGTAGTTTGGGGGGTAGTTGAATATTTGATGTTTACTTCATATATATTCTGTGAATGAATTAATTTTTCACCGGGGACGAGCGCCGCGTTTCTTTTTCCGGCATAGTCTCTGCTCATATAAAAGCAAATATATCTCTCCAAATATATTTTAACTAATTATCTGTTAAAGTTATTAGATTCATTTTTTTTAGGAAAAGTTAGATAATTATAGTGTTTTGTTTGTATACTCAGTACTTTAAAAATCAATTTTCACAATAATGCAAAACTCTAGTAATGATATAGAGGCACATGAAGATGCATTTAATAATTCAGGAAAAAAATTAGATGCAATGATAACCATTGAAGATGAAAATAATTCTCTGGAACTTAAGTCAACTTTATCAAGGTCTCAAGAATTTGTAAATGAAAAACCAACATCTAGGTGGCAATCTTTTAAAGATGGGTTTAAACCATTCGAATTGGAAGAATTAGATCCAAATTTATCAGATTTAGAAAGAGCTGCTGAAATTGCTGCTCGTGCTCCATTACAAAAATCTTTAAAAAATAGACATATTCAAATGATTGCCATTGGTGGTGCAATTGGTACTGGTTTATTTGTTGGTAGTGGTAAAGCTTTGAGCGTTGGTGGTCCAGCATCACTTATCATTTGTTATTCTTTGATTGGTAGTATGATCTTTTGTACTGTTAATGCATTAGGTGAATTAGCTCTTGCTTTCCCAATCTCTGGTTCATTTTTATCATTAAATTCAAGATTTATTTCACCAATTTGGGGGTTTATTATGGCTTGGAATTATACCCTTCAATGGTTAATTGTTTTACCTTTAGAATTAGTTGCAGCTGCAATGACAATTAATTTTTGGAATGATAAAATTAATTCTTCTGCATGGGTTGCAATTTTTTATATCGTTATTGTTTTTATTAATCTTTTTGGTGTTAAAGGTTATGGTGAAGCTGAATTTTGGTTTTCAATTTGTAAAGTTTTAGCAGTTGTTGGTTTCATGATTTTAGGTATTGTTTTAACTGTTGGTGGAGGACCAACACATGAATTTATTGGTGGTAAATATTGGAGAGATCCAGGTGCTTTTAATCATGGATTTAAAGGTGTTTGTTCAGTTTTTGTTACTGCTGCATTTTCATTTGCTGGTACCGAATTGGTTGGTTTAGCATCAGCAGAAGCAGCTGATGCTAAAAAGACTCTTCCAAAGGCAACAAAACAAGTTGTTTACAGAATTATTCTTTTTTATGTTGGTTCTTTAATTTTTGTTGGTTTATTAGTTCCTTATAATGATAAAAGATTATTAGGATCATCATCATCAGATGCTGCTGCATCTCCTTTTGTTATTGCAATTAGAAATGCATCAATTAAAGGTTTACCAAGTGTTATGAATGCTGTTATTTTAATTGCTGTTTTATCTGTTGCAAATTCAGCCGTTTTTGCATGTTCAAGAACAATTGCATCATTAGGTGATCAAGGTTTTGGTCCAAAATGGTTTAGTTATATTGATAGAAATGGTAGACCATTAGTTGGTGTTACAATTTCATTGATTTTTGGTTTATTATGTTTCTTAGCAGGTTCTGATAAACAATCTGATGCATTTACTTGGATGATGGCAATTTCTGGTTTGTCATCAGTTTTCACTTGGGGTTCAATTTGTTTCATGCATTTAAGATTTAGACACGCTTTAAGAGTTAATGGTAGAGATATTGATGAATTAGAATTTTCTTCACTTGGTGGTTGGTTAGGATCACTTTGGGGTTTTGGTTTAAACGTTTTAATTTTAATTGCAGAATTTTGGGTTTCTTTATTCCCAATTGGTTCATCACCAAATGCAAAAGATTTCTTTGAAAATTATTTAAATGGAGCTTTATTAGTATTCTTATTTTTTGTTTACATAATTATGATGATAATTCAAAAGAAGAAAGTTATTTGGTGGATTCCAGTTTCAGAAATCGATATTGATACTGGTAGAAGAGTTGCTGATATAGAATTCTTAAAAATTCAAATTGCACAAGAAAAAGAAGAAATGAGAAACTCTCCATGGTATTATAGATGGTACAGTTTCTGGTGTTGATTTAATTAATATTATAATGTAATATTTTTTTAAGATCAATGTTGGTTTCTTGATTTATAACAAAAGGTATATGATGGGGTTATGAGATCCATTTTTTTTTACATTTTTCAATTCGCATGACAATTTTTACGATACATACATATTTACGCATTTCCTTTTCTTTCAATTCTCCTCTCTCTTTTGTTTTCTATCAATTTTATATAATTCTAACTTTTATCTATATATAACAAAAGATTAAATTTAAACATGATTTATATTGGAGAATATTTGACTTTTTTTTGCTTCATTGAAAAATTTTGAGCGATGATGAGCTTTGCTTACATAATGGTTTCGGAAATTTGCATTTTCTTTCCGAAAACCGGGGCCGCGCACGGAAATTTTTCAAATTTGAAGGAATATGTAAGTTTGAACCTGACTTACAACCAATTAAAAGCCTTTTAAAACAAAGAACAGTATAAACATGATGTTCCCAGCTGCAAGATTATCATTAAGATTAGCTTCTTCATCTATTGCAAGATCATCTAGATCATCTCTTCTTAGACCAACTTTCATCGGTTTAAGATCCATTCATACAGTTAAAACATCTCAAGATGAAGGTAGTTCTATCCTTGTTGCACAAAGAAAAAATAGACCTGTTTCTCCACATCTTGAAATTTATCAAAAGCAAATAACAGCTGTTTTATCTGCTTTACATAGAATTACTGGTGTCGGTTTGGCTGTTGGTTTTTATGGTGTCACACTTGCTTATGCTTTCGGTGTTACTGATACTACTGCTCTCGTTGGTTTAGTTGCTGCTTTACCTGTTGTCGCTAAAGTTGGTTTAAAGGTACTTGCATCATTCCCATTTGCTTTCCATTCTTGGAATGGTATCAGACATTTGATTTGGGATGCTGGTTACCTTGTCACTGTTCCAGGTGTTTACAAGACTGGTTACACTGTTCTTGGTTTAACCGCAATTTGTGGTTTAGCTTTAGTTTTTGCTTAAGAAGATAAAGTTTAACTTGTCTTTATATTTATTATTCATTCTCTTCTTCCCTTTTCAATCTTGATTTTTTACTAATTTCTTGATAGAATAGCATATATCGCCTTAACGATTAATTTTTTATTTTTAATGTGTTATTGCAAATATACTTTAATCGTTAAAATAAATTTTTGTGTAAATATGGTTTATATATAGTTTTTATGTGAATCATGTTTAAAAATAGTAATCAATACATCGTTATCTTTTTATCTCTTCAAGAATTATCGTCTTATTTTCAACCTATAACTCTTTTGTTTTGAAACCTATTTTATCATTATAGTATATATGTTGTATAATGAACCTTGGATATCTTGTACTTATATATATAAACTTGATCTTGAGTTTGATTTTAGTACTTACTGATGTATCAAATCACGTGACGCTATAGTACTCAATACCATCTTTTAAACGTTTCTTTTGTTACTTTTGAACCACAGTCATTTAATTTAAAGATGAACAAATAAAATTAAACAGAGCCTTCAATTTTAAATATAATTTATATATTATCAAAACAATCAATAGATTATAGAAATATAATAGGATCGGAGTAGAAAAACATTTAAATTTTTTTTGTCATGCCGCCCATGACATCGATTACATTAAAAAGTTTTTTGAGCTGAGGTGTTTGTAATTGAGCCCAGTTTTATTAATCTTTATGTAACAGATATAATAATAATTACTATCATATACTATAAAAGCTACATTTGATTAGGAATAATCTTCACAAATGCAATTTAACATTATTCACCAAAGTCACCTACTTTCACGTGTTATTTGTATATAGATCTTTTCTTGTTCTTCATAAAGCTAAAAATATAGAAGTGCCGTGTTGGAGCGGCACTAAACTTGAATGAGCATAATTTATAGAATTTGATTGTTTAAGCCAAACCGTTACCGGGACATTTTAATATCTAGATATTACTACTACTATTATTAAAGATTTTTGGTTCTCCCCCCCCCTCCCCATGGCATAAAACTTTAAAAACTGTGGCAGATTCCACATATGTTCAAGAAAGGTATCACCAGAACACTTTTCAAATTCACATATAAGGAGGAGACATATCTCAAATTTGAATTTGCTTGCCTCATATATCTTAAGAATATAAATATATAAGAAAGCAGTTCTTTGTTCCTAGATATGACTGAAAATTTTGAGGTTGTCGAATCAAAGAATAATTTCACAAAAAGTTCAACTTCAGCTTCTGTTTCAGAATCAGTTACTTCAGATCAACAGAACTCATTTGAAGAATCAAATGATGAAAATAATGGTTATTGGAGATCATTTGTTGATGGTTTCAAACCTTTCAAACTGGAAGAGTTAGATCCTAACTTAACAGATATAGAAAAGGCAAATTTAATGGCAGCTCGTGCTCCATTGAAAAGATCACTAAAATCAAGACATATTCAAATGATTGCTATTGGTGGTAGTATTGGCACTGGTTTATTTGTTGGTAGTGGTCAAGCTTTAAATCATGGTGGACCTGCATCTCTTGTTATTTGTTACTTTTTAATTGGTACAATGATATTTTGTACTGTTCAAGCATTAGGTGAATTAGTTGTTGCATTTCCTGTTGCCGGTGGTTGGATGAGTTTAAATACAAGATTTATTTCACCGGTTTGGGGGTTTTTGATGGCTTGGAATTATACTTTCCAATGGTTATTTGGTTTACCTCTTGAATTAGTTGCAGCCTCTCTCACAATTCAATTCTGGAATGATTCAATTAATCCAGCTGCTTGGACTGCCATATTTTATGTTTTAATTGTTTTTATCAATATTTTTGGTGTTAGAGGTTATGGTGAAGCAGAGTTTGCTTTTTCTTTTATTAAAGTTATTGCTGTCATTGGATTTGTTATTTTAGGTATCATATTAACGTGTGGAGGTGGTCCAAGAGGTGGATATATTGGTGGTAGATATTGGCATGACCCCGGAGCTTTTAACCATGGGTTTAAAGGTCTTTGTACTGTTTTTGTTACTGCTGCATTTTCATTTGCTGGTACTGAGTTAGTTGGTCTGGCAGCTGCTGAAACTAGTAATCCAAGAAAAGCATTACCTTCTGCTACGAAACAAGTGTTTTGGAGAATAACTTTATTCTATATGGTTTCTTTGATCGTTATTGGATGTTTAGTTCCATTTAATGACCCTAATTTACTTGGTGCTTCAACTGATGTTTCAGCATCACCTTTTGTTATTGCAATTAATAATGCACATATTAAAGTTTTACCAAGTATTATGAATGTTGTTATTTTAATAGCACTTATATCTGTTGGTAATTCAGCTGTCTATGCATGTTCAAGAACAATGGCATCAATGTCAGATCAAGGGTTTGCTCCAAAATCATTTGGTTATATCGATAGAAATGGTAGACCAATAATTGCTATTGGATTTATATTTGTTATTGGTTTACTCAGTTTCCTCTCAGGTTCTGACCGTGGATCAGAAGTTTTATCATGGTTTATGGCACTTTCTGGTTTATCATCAATTTTTACCTGGGGTTCAATTTGTTTTGTTCATATTAGATTTAGAAGTGCATTGAAAGCAAATGGTAGATCTACTGATGAATTATCATTTCGTGCAATGTTTGGTATTTGGGGTTCAATTTGGGGTGTTCTTTTAAACAGTTTAATTTTAATTGCCGAATTTTGGGTTTCTTTATTCCCAGTAGGAGAAAAACCTAGTGCAAAGGCCTTTTTTCAAAATTATTTAAATCCTGTCATGTTAATAACTTGGTTCTTTATATATTTGTTTTACGTGTGGTACAAAAAGAAGAAATTGATTTTTTGGGTTAAACTTGAAGAAATTGACATTGATACAGGTAGACAATCACATGATTTGGAAGCTCTAAAACAAGAAATTCAAGAAGAAAGAAGTTGGATGGCTGCTCAAAAATGGTATTATAGATGGTACAAAATATGGTGTTGAAATAAAATTTAGTTTGCCACTACTGAGCATTATCATCTTATCTCATCCTACTTTCCCTATCGCATAAAGGAATTGTATCATTTAATTTTAAGTTTCAAGACAAGTCTTCTTTTCAGTAAAATATGTTGTTTTTATGTTTCGAAATCATATCTTTTTTAGGGTTATCTTATATAAAAATTTTCATTCCATATAATTAATCTTATAAAATCGTTCATTACATAACTCGTAGCTTACGTATAAAATTTAGTTCATTAATGCATTGTTTAATACATCATCATATATTCATCAGGATTCGGTAAATCCGTGGTATTATTAATTTGATTTCCAGGTAAACTTAAATCTAAATTATTTTCAAACATTATGATATCATCATCAATCCCACCTCCATTAGTAAATACATCAAACTCTAATAAAGTATTTCTATTAAAGTAATCACTTTCAATTGAGTTTACTGAATTTTTACTATCTGTTCTATCCATTAATGTACTTTTACTTTTGATTACATTTAATGATTCATTTGATAACTTATTTTCACGGAATGCTAATGATCCTGTACCTTGTATTGGCAATTCTATAACAGGGTCCAAATCCAACATTTCCATATTGATTAAATCATTATTAATCAATCCAATACCAGTATTAACCATATCACCATTATCATCAATTGGAAACGCGTTGCTATCATTGACTTGAAAGTTAATTTTCGATAGTGGTAAATGTGATTTAGAATTGCTCCTTATAGTATTGTTATTAATACTTGGTTTCAATAAAGATTTTGAGCCTGTATCAATGCCAACTCCGAACCCTTTTTTAACAGCGTGAACTATAGTAGAAGAAACTGATTTGGTTTCATTATTTTCATTTCCTAATTCCATATTCATTGAGGTTTTCTTTGTTATTCTACCACCTAATCTTTTCTTTTTTTGTTTAATATTTGATTTTGTATCGTTCATTGGTTTTAACATTATATCTTTAGGAGATAAAAAAGTTTCAGTTCCATAAGTATTTCTCAATCCCATTCCATTTAACGTATTATTTAATACTTTTCCTTTCACATTATCCATCAAAGTTATTGTCGATTCAATAGTATTTGAAGGGGTCGATTCATTTGAAATGAGTTTATCATTCACTTCAAAACTTGATGCTATCTTTTGTCTCTTACATTCCAATTTATATGATAAGTTTGTTGGATCTATTGTATAGGGAGAACCAATTTTATCGATATCCATTTCAGATTCCGACCTTTTCCCATTAACTGAGTCAGAACGAGAAGGTTCGATAATATTCGGGGAAAGACTGACATTATTAAATGATGAATTTATTTTCGAAAGATTCGAAAATTTTGTGATTTCAACATTTCTTGATCCAGTTCCCGTTGATGAATCTTTATTAGGGGTTCCGTGCATTTCAATACTAAAAGAAGAATTTTCCAAATTAGATGATTGATGAGGTTTTGATGTTGATTGTGGATTTAATTTTGGAGATGGAGTCATTGAAGATGATTTAGCAATATCACTATTTTCATTAACAATCTTCAAATTAGCAATTTCTTTATTAAGCTTCTTAAGGATCTTTTTTAAATTTTCATTTTCTCCACGAATATTAGTAAGTTGTGTCTTCAATTCTCCATTATTATTACTATATAGATTGATATTTGAATGGATTTGTGAGTTAATTGTTACTTTACCTGTTGAATTATCCATATTAACACTTTTGATTGAACCTAAAGATGATAAATCATTTGAAACAAATAACTTTGTTTCTTTTTGATCCATGAATTTCATTACAGATCCTGATGGTGGTAAAACCTTTTTTGATTGAGATTTTGATTGATTCAAATTTATTGTATTTGTTATTGGATTTGTTGATGATTTTGGTATTGGTATTGGTATTGGTATTGATTTTGATGTTGATGATGATGTTATTGGAACTGGTGTGGTTGTTGAAGTTTTAATTGATTTTGGTAATGGAGAAGAATTTGTAGTTGAAATTGTTGTTGAAGGTGATAAAGATGATTGTTTCTTTTTAACTGCTTTTTTAGTCTTTGGCCTTGGTGGTAAGACCCAATTTTTACTTGTTGTTAAAGTGATTCCATTACTACCATTATTATTACCATTTCCAGATGATTTTGAATTTATATGAGTATTAACTGATTTTGACCTTTGAGGAACAGTTGGAATAAATGGACGTTTAACAATTGCAATTGGTTTTGGTTTAATCGCAATTGGTTGATAGCCATGAATTCCTTTTGGTGCAGGTTGAATCGTTACTAAAGATGATGGACTATTTGATTGTGAGGTTATCATTGATGCTGAACGTTGCATGAATGCTGATGAATCAGATCGACTTAATGAGCTTCCCGATGGGTTTGAATTTAATTTAGTTAAAGAATGGGTCCTTTGAGGAATGACTGAACTTGGAATTTGAGAAGAATTTGATAATCGTGAATGTTGTTGATTCAACATTTTCTTAGAAGTGGAAGGAGAAGAAGACAGTGATGATGGTAAATTCTCTGAAACTTTTAATGATTTTGATATTGATGATATCTTAGAATCTTCAGTGGAAATTTGCGGCTTTGTTATCTTAGTAGATTGTGATAAAGAAACTGACAATTTACCATTATGAATTGGTCTAAAAGGTGTTGTTCCGGAACCTGCCAATCTAGCAGTTGCAACGGAAACATTTGAAGAGGTTAAAACTGAATTTATAGTTGAAATGCTTTGATTTTGATTTTTTTGTTGATTTTGAGTTAATTGATGGGATTGATTATTAAAATTTATATCTTTAAGACCCATCGGAATTTGTTTTGAATTTATTATTTGATCATCAGAAGTTGGAGTACCAATAAGAACAAAATCTGAATTCTTTTTATCTTGATTAGAAATTTGTGAATTAACTAATGAAGAATGATGATGATCATTTAACTTTGATTTTGTAGATACTGGTTGTTTCTGAACTATTAATCGTTCAGGGACGGAGTCCATAAAGTTTGAAATGTTATATCAACGCAAAAGTATTGGATTTTGTTTTATATACTACAAGGCTGGTTAAAAGGAAACACAGTAAATTTAATTTGTATTTTGTTCTTACAAATGTTGTTCGATGTCTGCCGATTTGCTTTTCTTTTTTTTTTTTTGTTGCAACAATTTTTTTTTAATAATTAGACGGGGAGAGAAGAAGAAGAAGAAGAAGACAACGACGACGAGGACCAAGAGACACCCACTAATCAAGGAGAACGATAAAAGATTATGGTTAAGTTCATTCTATAACTAGGAAAAACAAAATATAAAAGTTAAAGAGTGATAAATCAAGAAAAGATAATATTATGTAATATTATATTAGACACTGTAAAATTTATTTATTTATCAACCACCATCAATAGAAGTTTAAATAGATGGTTCAACTACATAAGCCTTTCTAGCTCTATCGGCTAAAACTTGTAAATAAACATTTTGTTCACCAGAAGTAGATTCAAAATCAGTAAAAACCATGATATAACATTGTAAACCATCATCCCAATCCCATTTCCATAATTTATTATTATTATTATTATTATTTTCTTCTTGATCATTTAAATTAAATCCTGATTTTATATCATTAACAAAATTATTCCAAAATTCACCCCAAGAATTTGCAATTACATATTTAGTATCCCAATCTCTACCAAATATGATTACTTGACCAAAAGTACCATTAACATCAGGATCAAGATCAATTGCAATATGATTACCAATATTGTCAGTTACTAAAGGAATCCAATTAGGATTTGCATACTGAGATTTAATAAATTTTGGAGGGAAAGATGATTGTTTTGGTACATCTCTAATATAAATAGATCCTGAACGTGATGGGGTTCCAGTATTTTTATTTTTATTATTAATTGAATGAGAATTAAGTCTTTTAGAAGCTTTAGAAACTTGTGAAATTGATCTAATTAAATCAGGATAATATTGAAGTTCCTTTTCATTTTCCTTTTCAAGCTTTTCACCAATTTTAAAATTAGGATCATTATCAAGAATAGTTGATTCATGAATTTCTTTTAATTCATCTTCATCTAATGTTATTTCATTATTTTGATCATTATTTGATAAATTTGAAGATTTTTTTATATTATCTGTTGTTGAATCAATTTGAATATTATTTGAAGGAACTAATTTTGAATTATTATTAATTTTCCTTGAATTTCGCCTTTCGATTTTAGTTTCAGAATTTTTTTCTCTAATTGAAACTTTACGCCAATAATTTGTAACAGTGAATACTTCTTGTAAAGTTAATAATTTCATACCAAATATTAATCCTGGAATTCCATTTAATTGAGCATCTGTACGTTCTTGACCATCATGAATAAGGAAAAACCTAACAACAGAATAAGGTAATTTAATATCAAGGTCAGTTTGTGCCATTAATATATCCTTTGGAGTACAAGGTTCAGAAAGTGAACTAATAATTAATGTAGCTGGATCATCATCAAGTTCATAATCATTTTGATCATCAATTTCAATATTATTATTAATAGTTAAATAATTTAATAAATCATCTAATTCAATCCAATTCGATTGAATTAATGAAGCATCAGAACGATCATTATCAGATAAATTTTCTGGTAATAATTGATCAGCTGGTGTAACTCCAACTGGTGCTTTGGCTGCTAATGAACGAGATGAATGATAACCAGCATATCTATC